>JACXGK010003360.1:10583-45820 GCA_016801125.1 Novumbra hubbsi | reverse complement strand
TCCGTAGATCATTCACACGATGCAGCACGCCCGCTTACATCCCAGTGTAATAGTACACTCATTCACTCATTGCACTGCGATCTTACTTTCAATCATACTTTGTAGTGCGAGTCCGCGTTTTACTAACCGGCCCTCCACCATTCATTCACTCAGTAACCATCCAATGCAATTCAGGTCTCGTTACCAACAGCCTGATATTCTATCCGTAGATCATTCACACGATGCAGCACGCCCGCTTACACCCCAGTGTAATAATACACTGTAATAATAGAATGTGAATTGGGAGAAATCTCTAAACACGTGAAAAGTCCAAAAACCAATATTGTATGCCTGTGATCCTTGGGCCCTAATGCAGCACTGCATTAAAAAGACACGACATGTACTGAAAATCACTACATTTGCTCTGGAACACTTATGAAATCTATTATGTGAACATTGTACATCGCAGAATCTGCAATTGCTAGGTAAAACTTTTTTGTGCAAAGAGGAAAGCAGGCATTCATGAGTTCCAGAACCACAGCAGCCTTCTCAGGGCCTGAGCTCATTTAAGATTGAGGACTGAGGCGAAGTGAAGCACTGTCCTGTGGTCTGACAAATCAAAATATGATGTTTTGGGGATTTATGGATGCCATGTCCTCTGGGCTAAAAAGGACAGGGACGATCTGGCTTATCAGTGCGCTGTTCACAAGCCAACGTCTGTGATGGTATGGAGGTGCATTTGTGAAAATGGCATTGCACATGGCATTGCACATCTGTGTAGGCACCATAAATGCTGTGTGTTGTATATAGGTTTTGGAGCAACATATGCTGCCATCCAGCCCATGTGTTTTTTAGGTTATGCCTTGCTTATTTCAGCCCACATTTTACAAATATTACAACAGCATGGCTATGTAGTAAAATAGTTTGGGTGCTAAACTGGCCTACCTGCTGTTTAGCCCTGTCACCCACTGAAAATGTTTGTCATATTATGAAACAAAATATTCAATGAAGGAGACTGCAAAAAGTTGAGCAGCTGCAACTTAAATCAAGCAGGAATGGAAAACATTTAACTTTCAGAACTACAGCACATGGTCTCCTTAGTTCTCAAACTCTTACAGATGGTTTTTAAAAGAAGAGGTGATGCAACACGTTGATAAATGTGCCTGTCTCAACTTTTTTTTAAACATGTTGCATCGAATACAAATGGGCACGTATTTTTACAAAAGCAATATACATTTTTTTTCAACATTTGATATGTTGTCTTTGTTCCAATTTCAATTAAATATACAGACAAAATTATTTTTCACATCATTGTGTTTTAATTAGCTTTTTATACAGTGTCCTAATTTTTGGGGAGAGGGGGTGGGCATGCATAGTATTAATGGGAGCAAATAAGGGTATCATATTTTTTGCACTATAGGGGGCACTGTCAATGAATGGTCTATTTTCGATCTTTTCTCATATATAAAGCGCACCGGACTATAAGGCGCATTAAGCGAAAAAAAAACTGTCAGATAAGTCAGTCAATCAAACGTTATTAAACGCGTTCACAATAACTCTCAGCATTATTCAATGCACAGTATGTATTACTCCACGACGCTCCTGGCTACGGTAGCCGTAATGCTGCAAGCGGTGTGGCTTTGTAGTTTACCAAAGTCGTACTAAAACATTTTGACTTAGCGCCGTGAGCGCCTTGTACCACTCAAAATCGCTTAGAGGTCAGTAAGCAAAACCAGAAAATTAAAGGCTTTTAAGTGCACCATATAGTGCAAAACATATGGTATTTGTGTCATTTGTCCATAGCAGTTCATGTTCATCAAGTTTCTGTGCTTAATGTCTAAATAAGGCTATTCATGTGTAAATCTTTTGATCTTTGCCAATTGGTTGGTAATATCACTTGCCTATTGCATCATCCAAAAAATATTAACATAAAAACAAAATATATAAAAATATACCCTGCTCAAAAAGGGATTAAGGGATAACTCAATCATCACAATACAGCACTAAGGCAATTAAACTTCAGGGCTAAGTTGAAAAGCATAATTTGAAATACAACGACAAAACAAAAAATGTCTAACCTTCAGAAATTCTTAGGGGTATCATGTCATAGGGCTATTAACTTACTAAATTGCAGAGAAACAGTGTCGTGGAAAACACTTTGGTTCCCGACTCAAAAAGATGCAAGAACTTCGGAGGTTGTGGAATCAAATAGACTTCAATGAACGTCATCATAAAGCCGGGAAGTTTCTACAGAAAAGACCAACGTACAACTTTCGACCACAAACATTTATACCATGTCCTGTCTCGTGTCCCATTCAACAGACCCTCCCACTCATGAGAAGCTCCTGGGGTTACTAATTATCGCCCCCCCCTTAACACTTAATCAAACTGTGTTGGCCTGGTTATCTCAGGAGACAATGCAACCCATGCGCCCCCTCCTCACGAGACCCCAACAGTCTTAGAAGAGTTACAACAGGCAGATAAGATATCAGTTAATCGCACACCCAGAGACCCAGAGCTTTACCAGAGAGATGGGTCATGGTGTCAACTGGTAACTTTTATGACGTTACCTCAGTGTTCTCTGTGTCCCAGTGCTTGTACTAATATACAGTGCATACTTGACTATGTGAATAGATAATGATTAGCATTATTTATCAATACATATAGTTCGATATATTCATTGCTTATGAGTATATTGACAGCTTATTAATTATTAAAATGTTACTTCTATAGTACTATGGTTACTAAATTGATTCTTTAATGAATTCATTTTGTGGATATGTGAAACACCAAAATTCCAGCAGCAAAGCACAGCAACACAACTCACGTGTCACTTTTATAATGAAATATGCTTGCGGAACTGCTGTAGCCAAACCTCAAAAAGAAAAGAGAAATGAATTCAACTCAATACGTGGAATCAGCTCCACTACAATTGCCTGCTTTTACTGGAACAACAGGAGTGCGTCAGGGAACAAATCAGCCTTATTCAAACCGTAGTTGCAAGTCCGATATCCCAAACAACCGTACAAACAAATCCATCTCACTACACATTCCTCAACTACATCCTCAATGCCTTCAAACAACTTCCACAAACACACTTACCCCACATTCGAAACAATATTTGCTACACAAATTGTGTTGAATCAACGGCTATACTGTATCGCTCCTTATCGACCAGGGTCTCTACAGGCCATAACCTAATCAGACAACTATTGATCTGTCTACAAACAACGTGGTCTCAAACTGGTAAATGTACGTTGTCCCTAAACACTTGTACATGAAATGTTTGCACGAAATAGATATATGCAGGGTCCTGTAATGAACTGGTCTGACTGGTAGATGCGTCCTGGTCTGCCTCCTCCAATGGTCACCCCCGTCACTTGGCAATCTTGTTCCGACGTGTTTCTCTCGGATTCTTAAACGTAAAACCGGCAGAATCGAAAAGCGCATTATTCTTCGGACTATCTCCCACGCCCGCAACTGGACAGCCATAAGCTCAATGTCCAAACAAACCATAGCGTAAAGTCAGTGGCTAGTATAGCCCATTCATAAAACATGGGGCTGTAGACGTCTTTGGTTGTAGCCTACAGAAAGTAACGGGGTTGAAATATACCGTTCCTCCCTCACTTTTGTCCATGTTCTTCAGACCCGCATAGACTTCCCCAACACAATTAAAGTTGGTGAAACATTGTGGGAATGTTGGGGTTGGCTCGGAGGACAGCCCAGGTTAGCACATATCTGAATGAGGTGAGCTAAAACACAGATCAGTACACCCACCAAAACCCCCTAGCTCTTTATCAGCCGATATTTACCGCATTCCTTAAACCTTCTAATCAACATAGTACCTCTAACCTTGTTCATTCACCACCAATCCGTCTGATAGGCCTTGCATCTCTCACCAAACAAAAACGAACAAAACAAAACAACTCACAAAGACACAAATGTTCCCATGTACACACAATTAGTAGCCTTACTACCCCCCACACACACAACCATAGAGACACGCTAAAAAATATTAAGCGAGGCGCTGGTACTTACGCTACTCCAAGTAACTCTAGCACATCCGTAAATCTGCTCTACTACCTCACATTAACAGATGGGATCCTATCCCTGTTAATCTCATTTACCTAGCTCCAAGCAATCAAAAATAAACCTGTCGGTCTTTGCGTGAGATTTTACAAAAGGTCCAACCTTTTGACTGCGGCTTTTTTATCCTAGAGGTCCAACCACGACATGCTGTATTGCGCTCTTACCACCAGTTGCAGTTTCGATCTGGGAGCTTGTACTAATTACGCCCAGGCCACACTCCAGACAGGCAACTCTGTCTCAACCCCATGAGAATGAAAAGCCTAGCTCAAAGGGGAGGAATGGAGATCCAGAGAAGTAACACTGGACGCACGCGTTGAACACGCTTGGAAAAGGACCCAAGCCGACAGGAAACAGGACAAGCACCCTAATTATTATATGTAATTTTTCCTAAACCTATACACATTTTTATTGAAACTGGTGACAAAGAGAACAAGCTCTAGCACAATTAACCGTTTATTAAAGATTTACTTGCAAGGAGAGCCTATTTCCCTATCGGCAAAGAAACAGTATCTTTATCAGAAAACCCTGAAAGCACGTAGTATCTGTAACTTAACATAGGGCAATCATCAGTACTTATAGAGTCTAGGGGTGTGTCACGACAATACACAACTGTTCAAGTGAGTTCGTCAGAGGTAATAAAAGGGTCACGTGAAGGAAACCAATAAGATGGATTTAACTCATTAACAATTTTGTCATTGCTGACCATGTCTGTTACTTGTACAGTAACAAAGGACTTTTTCCGTAACCTTAGTGTGTATCTGAACTTATAACAACTTGATGTATTAATACATACTGTATATCTCCATAACAGGCCAAGCAGCAAGGATACATTTTATTATTTGGGTGATGATGAGTTCAACGCACCCCATGGCGTCAGTTTGCGGTTATAGTTTTTCCGCCGTATTGGATTTTCTCAGAAAGCACTCAGATGATCTTCAGACCAAGCCTCACAAATGTTGTCATAAGGTTTTTTGATTATCCAGTGTGCCAGTTACAGACAATTTGGCTGGTAATTGCCGAGTGGTGAGTTGCAGATTCCATTTCCTGGTTTTTGATCCAACCGTACTTACTGGGTTATCCATTTTGTACCCTTTTGCTAATCTATTCATTTGTATTACTTCCACTTTTGTAAAGTTAGATGTTGTAAACTAAGGGCTTCCAAAATACAACGTATTTCATTTTCTTAAAAACATTTATTACTTTGAGTGAATGGGTCAAACTTTTGGTTTTCTTGTAACAAACACTGTTTGATTTGTTTACACCACGTTCTCCAAATATATCAGTAGTTTTTATTAAATATTGGGATTACCTTGTGACTCAAATAATCAACCTCAAATTTGATTGTTTTTCAGTTCTAGTCCACCCATGAAAATTCACTACCATTTAAACTTAATACGGTGCCACGTATGGCCTTGTTGTGATGGTGCACGCTGTTTTGTTTGTAAAGTCTGTTCTCTGTTGCGATACCTGGAGCTTTACCTGAGCTCATAAAACCAGGGGAACCACTCCTGCCGGTTGATTTCCTACATTCCTGCTAATATCAGTGGAATTATTGCACATCGTAGTCAAAGGTGCCCTCACCTTTGTTCACGCAAATAATTGACGGAGGAGACGGAAAAATGCCGGTGCGCTCGTGTTTACACAAATGGTTTGGGCCGCTCCCAATCTGCCCACCTCAGTGACCCCCTACCACAACATCTCTCTGTCCTGGAGTGGGATGTAAACAGACTATTCAAAAGACAAAGCAGCTGGGCCAGATTTGTCTCTCCATCCACCCTGAAAGCACTGTGCTGATCAACTGTTTCCAATGTTGACATCTTTAACACCTCACTAGTGACTCTTACTTTGTTTACTGTTATACACAACATACTAAAGCAAATTTCTTGTATGGGTAAACACACTTGGCAATAAAGCTGATTCTGATCAATTTTATAACAACGTCCTTCCATTAACAGCAGATTACGTATGTTAGTGTTGTATGATTGCTGTAATTTAATAGTGTATTGTTTTCCATTACACCTAGACATTGTCTGAGCGTGACGCTGAGATGGGGCGTCTGGAACAGGAGGTTATCCATTTGCAGGAGCAGTCCACGCAGGCCTTGGGGACCCAAGGAGAGGTGACTAAGCTTAAACAGGAGCTACAGAAGAAGGCTACCCAGGAGGAGACTCTAAGACAACAGCTGGCAGAAAAGGAGGAGAAGACCAAAAAGGCCTTCATGGGTGCCAAGCAAAAGATCAACCAGCTTAACAGTAAGTCACATACAATAGTTGCAGTGCATTTAGAAATGATTCTGACCCATTTCACTTCCACATTTGTGGTAACTTCAGTTGGCGGATCGTGATATGGAAAGGCACACACCTTTCTATTTTTATTTGGTTAATGGCTTGACAGCCTTGCCTGTAGAGTGGATTACAGATCTGTGCCTCGACAGAATCTTGCTCAGAACTCATGACTTAGTATTTGCTTTGACCTGCACTGTCATGTATGGGACCTTATATAGACATATAAAATTGTGTGCACCTTTCCAAACCTGTTCAATCAATTTACCACAGTTGGACTCCAATAACATTGTAGACATTTTGTATACTATATTCCCTTATGAAAATTAGGAAAGAAAACATTATTACGGCTGTTATGTGACCGTGAAAATTAAAGGGAGTACTTTTTGAATGCACTATTTCAGAATCTAAATTATGTTTGGTAAATGTGTTGGAATGGGTGGGTTGGAATATATGTATTTCTAGGACTATCAATTTAATTTGTACCGATCTGTGATTCTGATGGAACTATGCAATAGAATGCCTTTTGGTGTATCGCTTTCGCTACCTTCATTTGGCTTGAGGAGATTCGTGTGAAACTCATGATCAAAAAACAAACACTACTTTTTGTAATAATATAGGAGTATGTTTTAACAAATATTCTGTTTGGTCCTTATTCCTTTAATGTTGATTTTCGTGACCTCTAAGATATTTTATTTATTTTCTTAATTTATTTTTTGCAGAGGAACAGTTGCTTTACACTTTTTTTTTTTAATTACATTTTTGGGTAGCAGATCAGGTATGAGCACCACTTGTTGTACGTATATTCAATATTAGCATAATTTCAACAACCTCTTATTTTTTTAATTTTTTTATTCCTGCACATGCATACCCACACACTCAACAAACAGCACCCAGAATCGTGCCAAACCGCACAAGATAGTTTGACTGTACTGACATGACACAACAGTCTGGCACTTGCTGCCAAAGCCCACACCCACGGAAGTGCCGACAGGTCCAGCATAGGTGGCACATGGGCTCTTACTCCGTTTCCCTTACTCTTGAGCGAGCATGTTTGTCTTAATGCTCCGAAGCCAACGTACACTGTCAGTAAGTGTGCGAGTAAGTGCTTCAAGCATGTGTTATGTGACCAGATGCGCGTCTTTGCCTGTTTTAGGTTGTCCCAGTATCACAGTTAGGATCTTACCCGTCTTTGGCTAACCAGCACTCTTCACTGGCCACACTTCAGGACTCATAATGGAAAGGGTTGGAGGATGAAACATTTTTTAAGTGATTGGCACTCAAGTTTATATTATATATAAATAAGCATCCATACACATATCCTGTACATCTATACTTACCTAAATACACCTAACTATACCCATACACCGTTTTCTCTATTCTTTCTTTTCTATTAAGACCATCCCTCCAGATGCCATAGGTGCTACCATCTATCCCAATATACTAACAAGGTTTCATTTTGAACAGTGGTATATCTCTACTGTACTATGTGGCTTTATTAAATACTTGAATTTTGTTAACTGTAGTGAGTCCTTAGACGTAGCTTTGAAGATGAATGTTTTACCCTAAAGCAGAATTATGTTTTCCATTGAATGAGCATTGCCTCCCAGATCACCTAACAACACTTTCTGTTTATTCATTTTTAAGTTGATACCATGACACATCAGCCCCTCGTGAACTTGGTTCCAGAAGTTAACAGCTATTGGACAGTACCAAAAGAGATGCTCCACTGTTTGGGTTTCTTCCTGACAGTGTCTACACAATGCAGACTGCTCAATCCCCCATGTGCTGATCATCTTCTTTGTTGCTAGAATTCTAAATAACTTATATTGAAAAAACTGTAATGACAGATCAAACTTTGTCTTCTATACAGCACCATACATCTGCTGCCATGGAAGTGGAACATCAAACATATCTTCCCAGATGTTTAGAATTTTCTAAGGTTTTGCAGTCAAACTTTTTATAGTCAGTTGGAACTGATACATTTTACGGTTGATATTGATCCCTTTTAGCCATGCATGGTTTTTAAATGATGGTCGACCAGGTAGTTCCTTGCTTTCTAGACTTTTTATTTTGCTTTTCCATTTTTGTGGCAAGGCTGCAACAACTTGATTGTATTCTTGAAGTGAACATATTTTTCTTACCTTACCTTTCTTACCTTCTATTCATATATTTGAGTTAAGTCATATTACTTGCTGTATTATTTGTTCCGGTTCTTTTGGTGGGTAGAATTGGAATTGTAACCAACTTTGCATTGATTTGTTTAGGATATTTTTAAAAAGGTACCATTGTTAATACATTTAAAATGGCAATCTTTAATCTGTTACATGACCTCTAAGATATGAAGTATTCTGTGTCCAAGTTGCGAAGGAGAAGCTGGCCAAGGAGGTGGAGGACCTGAAGCAGCAGCGGGAGGAGCACGAGGTGCGTCTTAAGGCCCTCAAGTCCCAGTATGAGGGTCGTCTGCACCGACAGGACAGAGAGATCAGGGAGCTTAGAGACCACCGTGACGAACAACCTCTGAGGGATGAGCTCCAGGACCAGGGCAATAATAAGGTACAGCCTACACGAAATTTGAGGTCCAAGTACAGTGCTACAATATCAATCTTGTTACTACACAAATTTGAGAATAGAGGTGATTATTTTGCTTTTAAATAAATCAGTTTCCTAGTGCACTGTGTTTAATATGGGTTTAATATGGGTTTAATAGAAATCTGAGATGAGGTGTTTAATCAATGAGAAGTTGATGTGTTAGAAGCAGTAAAATGTGCAACGTAAGGATCTGAGCGACTTTGACAAGGGCCAAATTGTGATGGTATAGTGACGTCAATGCCTAGACGTTCTGGGTTGTGTGGGTGGCAAAACGTGAGCTTACACTATTTGGCAGATGGTTATGGCTGATCAATGTATTACAATGAACTAGCAATAGTGGATTTAACACACTGGTGCAGTGTTTGTCTGAATTACAAGCTTTTTCCATTAGTTTCACATGGAATTTCCCTTTTACTAATTAATGTGTTTGGCTTTGATAAGATGGTTTGCGGCAGTACGGCACTTGAAAGTAGTGGTATTTGGTGGTGTGATTTTGTCACTGCTCTGGTGCCCTTTGCAGTGTTCTTGGCTAGTTCTGCGGGGTTCTGCAGACTTGCTGCATTCTTGATCTCTTTGGAGATGATGGCACCCTCATCTTCAATCATTTTATAAACTTAAGCTAAATCTGTTTCATCAGACTTGTTTGAATTTGATAGTATGGTACTACTGTGTGCATATTATATTATTATGGCCTATAGCGTCCTGCAACTGTCCCAAAGTCTGTTTTGAACAGTCAGGCATAGTTTTTTTGTCCTGGTAGATGCTCCGAATAACTAGTGTCCCGCAGACCCTGCAGTTGTATCTGCAAGGCGCTAGAATTATAAAAGGGTCTTTGGGACCGTGAGCTGATAGGTTGCTGGCAGGTTGAATGTAACATTTCTAGGCCTGAAGATATTATTTAGAATCATCTGTTCATATTTAGTGCAGGCTACATTTAGCTCCAGCATGCTTATCTATCCTGTGCCAAGCAAGAACGTTATAGGGGTATGGCCTGAAATTACGAAATAAAGCGGCTGAGATAATGTGCAAATTTCTTGACATAATCTACATGTTAGGAGAGAACGGTTTTCCTTTTCTGGAAAGGAAGCCTACATGGTAATGCACTGTGAACTGTATGTAACAGCGTTTCCTATATATGCGGGGGTAGGTGCAGGTTTCAGAATTTCACTTTCATTTGTGAAGTTGCAACAGTTGCGGATGAGTTATTGCGTAATGAGTAATTGCTCTCAAACCCTGATCACAAACACCCTTGAGTACATGCACACCTTCCAGTTTTTCCCCTGTAACAAAGGCCAGATGCACTGGTATTTTGGATCAATTTAATTTTGGATCAGTCAACCCAGGAGATAAGTTAAAATTCATATTTAGCTATTTGTGACTTTTTCTACACTTTTACACAGGAGCAACCACAAAGAGCTCCTGAGCAAAGGCAGATCACCCAGAGGACCATCCAAGCAGCGGACAGGGGAAGGTATAAACATGTCTGGGTCAAGCAGTTTTACGGTCATAAAATTACTTTTGGTAGACTGGGTTGGGGAAATGTATATTTTGCTTGGCCTATCAATTTTATTTATGCCGATCTGTGGTCTGAGAGAATTTATCGATGGTATGCCTTTCGAAGTAATTCCCCCAACAGACACTTTATTCTCAATGTATCACTCTGGTATCTCAAGGTTTAGCTAAATATTTTTGTCTATCCCAGAAACGTAATTTGTGATCTATTGTTTTTGTCCTTTCAGACTACGTACATATATAGATACTTAGCTTAGATAAGATATTAGATATAGATAAGTAGCTTTTTTGGTGGGAATTGTTCTTCTTGGCAATTTGTCACTATGCCATTAACTAATCCATTACTTACCTCAGACATGTTTACAAAACAATTAAGATAACATGACTAATATTGGTTATTATTTCTTGAAATTGTCTTGATGTTGTTGGGAAAAGAAAGCCTATATACACTTTATATTACAGCAGAATGTTACGTATTTGTGGGTATAGGGTTGTGGACAAGCATCTGTATTTCAATGTATCCATATAGTCTGGGTGGTTACAGATGGGCTATTAGGAATTGCGTGCAGATGCAGGTGAAACAAAAACCTTCTGATCCGCACATCATTAACGCACAATTTTAACACCAATTTTTCTTTTTCCTTAATTTTTTTTTTATAAAAGTGGTTCTTCCGGCTCCTCAGAGCAGCCCCCCACAGCCAACATCAGGCCTACCCCCGTGACCTGTGGTGCCACTGGTAAAACTTCCCAGATCCCCGGAAACAAGTCCACCCCGAGGGCCAGCATCCGACCAATGGTGCCCGTCACTGTACCCACCCCCACTGCCACAGTCATGCCCACCACACAGTCTGACACCCAGGAAGGTGAGAGGAGTTGGTCTGTATTATAGATTCAGGAAAATCATAAGATCAACTGTTCAGTAATCCTGACTCCAGTCACATGAAGAATCCCTTCAAATCTTCCATACATTTTTTTCAACCATATTTACACTAGAACCGCCTATTACAGCCTTATTCCAAAATTGATTCAATTAATTTAGCCCATAATAACAAAGTGAAATGCGTTGGTTTCATTTTTTTTTTTTAACAACACCAGGCTGTGTATGTAAATATGTATTAACATGTACATAGGTATTCACAGCCTTAGCTCAATACTTTGTGTACCTCTCAAGCTCCATCAGGTTGGATGGGGAGCGTTGGTGCACCGCCATTTTCAGATCTCTCCGGACATGTTCAATGTCTGGATTGAAATCTGGGCTCTGGCATGGCCGCTCAATGACATTTACAGAGTAGTTCTTTGTTATCTTGGCTTGGTTTAAGGCTGTAGATTATGGAACATTGTTTAAATTTTTTTTGTCATTTCATTGGTTTTGTAGATAGAGGAGAGACAGTAGGAAAGGAAAGGACAGAGGAGAGAGTGTGCTGAAATTGCAGTGGGCCGGATTCAAACCCATGCAGCTGCGGTATATGTGTACCGGAGGCAGCGGTAGACCGTTAGACCACTAGGCCTCCAGGGAACATTTCTGTGTTAGGGTTGGATGTCAGGTACCCACAAGATGTGTGTGTGGAACAGGATAAATGTAAGCACTATATTTTACTTTAAACCTCTTGTGTGTTAACCAGTGCTTCAGACCTCTGATGGTGGAACCTCCGTGGAACATGTGTCTGTGTTTGGCAGCACCAGTGGCTCAGTCCGCTCCACCAGCCCCAACGTCCAGACCGCTACACACACTCAGTCAATTAGCAGCCAGGCCACTGCTTTTGTTCAGCCCACCCAGCAACTGCAGGTCCCATCCACCTCAGAGCCTGCAAGTCAGGAACCAGAGGCTGGCACTGGCAGTCAGATTGAGAGGCCTTCCACATCTACAGCAGTGTTTTGCTCAGGTATGACCATAGGAGGCTCTGCAGGGCCTAAGCGTGCCCGTGAGGACAACCAGGAGGCTGGGGCCGAGAGCACCGACAGGGTCCAGGAGGACAGTGAAGAACCACCAATTCCCAAGAAGTTCTGTATCATTCAGACAGTGGGCCTGGAGATAGATGAGGGTGAAGAGGGCACGGATGGAGAAGCTGAGGTATCTGGAGAGAGCCAGGAGACTCCAGATGGCAGCCAGGTAAATTGAAGGGGGGAAGCCTCTGTATGTGTAAAGGTGCATGCATTTATTGCCATTTGAGTTTCTTTGCATTGTCCTTTGATACTGGGTTTGTGTTCTTAGGAGCTGCCAGATTTGTCATTCCCAATATATAGAGAGGAGGAGGAAGAGGACGGGGTATCCCAGTCGGTCCCCTCAGACCATCAGATGACTCCCCAGACCTCTGATATGCAAGATTCCATTGAGGAACACCAGCCTGACGTCATTGTCATTGACACAGACAGCTCCAATCGAGATGAGGAGGAGGAGGAGGCAGAGCAGGTGAGGTTTTCACTGTACATTATATGCTAAATGCTTTATCCTGTTCATTGTTTGTAGCTTTAGCATTTCACTCTAGATTGTTTTTGTCTTTTCTTTGAATGCTCTTAATTTCCATTCCTGTTATACAAAAAAAGTTTTTTTGAAATGTGATTTGATATTATGTTATTTAACAAATTCCATTTTCTTTTCCTAAGTATGAGGAAGAGAATGAGGAAGAGAATGAAGAAGATGACGACCCGGGGGTGGGAGGAGAGGAAAGCAATGAGGGAAGTGGAGATGCCAATGAGCCATTTGAAGGAGATGGAGACGAGACTGGTCTGGAGACTTCAGAGCCTGCTTCAGACAATGAGAGCGTTGGAGCTACAGACGCCACCTCCCAAAAACAAGCTGACTCACAAAGCGGTGAGTGGGTTTTCTCATTTGTTTAAAAGTCTAACCTACAGTGCCTGTGGGACGTTTTCCGACCCCTTCACTTTCTTTTGTGTTTGTTTGATTGTTGCTCATGAAGGGATTAAATTAAAACACAAGACTGAGTGAAAAGCACAGTTTACTAGCTGGTAATGTCACCCCCACTGGGTACATTCCTGGTTTGTAATGGGCCAGGCAATCACTGATACAAGACTGACTGTGGTATCTGTCCTAAGCTCTTGTTTTCCCAAACAACATGGCCAATAACCGATGTGATTTGCAATCCACAACTTGTTTGTTTCACAACAGTTCCTGTTCTGCAAATCTGGTCATGCTTGTGTCGTAGATTAGGCTTTGTAGACTCTGGACACAGCCCATGTAAGTTTATTATGTTTCTTCCTACAATCCGGCCCCAATAGGGAGTTTTTCCTAGTTTTTCCGTGCTTCAATCCTGTTGTTGCGTGCTCATTGGGGTTTTAGGCTGGGTGTTATGTAATAGCATGGTGAAAACTGCTGATGGGCTGAAGGGCTTTATAAATACATTTGATTGATTGATTGACAACAAGGAAGTTGTTTTAGCAAAACACAAACAGCAACCCCTGTTACTGGGTTGAGGGTTCACGGCTGTTGTTGTTACATCATTAAGTATTTCAAAAAAGTTAATTGGCTCCCAGCCACTTGCGCACAGTTGAGCTTCATCCTGCCCAGATCTTTGTTTTAGCACCTACTCGTTGTTGGTACATTTTAATATTATCATCATTTCAACAAACTCTTGTTTTTTTTTTTGGGGGGGGGGGGGTGGTATGCCTGCACAAGCATACCTAGACACTCAACAAATAACACCTAACAAATAACACCCATAACACAGTGCTTAAAGCATGTCTTATGTTCTCCCAGTATCACAGTTAGAATCTTACCCGTCTTTGGCTAACCAGCTCCTCACTGGCCACACTTCAGGACTCATAATGGGAAGGGTTGGAGAATGAACCATTTTAAAAGTTATTGTCACTCAAGTCTCTGTAATTTTTATCATAAGTGCACTTCAACTGTGAGGTATCTAAAACAAAAATCCAGAAAATCACATTGTATGATTTTTGAGTAATGAATTTGCATTTGAAGAATGGGCCAAAATCACACCAGAGCAATGCATGCGACTAGTTCCTCCATACAGGAGGCTTCTTGAAGCTGTCATTACCAACAAAGGCTTTTGTACAAAGTATTAAATAAATGTATGAATTACTTGGGTTGTTATCAACATCTGGTGAAAATCTTATGTCAATAGCACCTTTGGAAATATATTTAGTTGGAAAAATTGTGACATGTTCAACACGCATTTCACCCGCTGTGTGTGTGTGTGTATATATATATATATATTTTTTTTTTTTACATGAATGCCTGATTAATATGGTGCTGCAGAGAATGATGTTCATCTGCTAGATTCTTCCATCTTGAATTTGCCACTCATTTACCAATGAGTTATAACAGTTAACTGCTGCAAGAAAACCTTATTTTAACGTTACAAGTTTGAGTGCCAGGGAGATCACAAGGTGCATCAGTATTTTTATGGATAAAAATAGAAAGATGCTTTCTAACGTCAAAAATTAGGATATTTAATTTTCAGATAGTGTATCAATTACAAACAACAGCTGGTCTGCCAGTGCTACCCAGGGTTATCTTATGGTCACAGCCCATGTGATCACCAGCAAGTAGGAAAATGCTTAATGTAGTAATTCTGAAGCCACTCGTTAGTTATCTGGGCTGTGTGTTTAGGGTCGTTGTCCTGTTGGATACTTCGCCTCAGTCTGAGGTCCATAGCGCTCTGGAGCAGGTTTCCGACAAGGATGACTCTGCCCATTGCTGGATTTATCTTTCCATCAATCCTGACTAGCCTCCCATTTCCTGCTGCTGAAAAACATTCCCACAGCAGCCACCACCACCTTGCTTCACTGTAGGGATGGTATTGGCCAGGTGATGAGTGGTGCCTGGTTTCCTCCAGACATTACGCTTAACATTCAGGTCAAATATTTAAATTTTTGTTTCATAAGAACAGAGAGGTTTTTCTCATGGAAAAACAGAAATGTTTTGTCACTTCATAATAAGATCCTTTCAGCAGTTAGGAATACCTATTAATCCTTTATAAATGGTTGTTGGTGTGTCACTTTATAATAAGGTATCTTTTCAGCAGTTACACCTGATTATAACATATTTGTAAAATGGGTTTTACAAATAGTGCCCCATTATAAAAAAAGTATCCTTTCAGCAATTTCAACTGGTTATAACCCATTTGTAAATGATTATAAGTGTCACTTTAAAGCATGGTCTCCTTTTATTTGTGATAAGGGTTTATGAATCATTTACAGATGGTCAAATACCTTACAATAAATAAGAAAAGTTGAAGGTTGAACTCCAAAGGTATGTGCAGTTACGATTCCCATTAGTGCACACAATACACAAAACATTATAGGACTGCATTGTCCAACTGCAAAAGTTCACAACCTGGTACATATCATTTTGTCATAGAAGCAGTTGTACTTGCTTTATTACTCCTTAATAATGAATGAAAGAATATTTTGGCTCACTGTGTGGCAAGAACTAACCAGCTTTTGCACTGTTTGGAGCAATGTTTATAATGGTTTATAAACTGTGTATAGTACATGAACAAACAGTTAAATAACCATTAGCATCATTATAAAGCCTTTTTAAACCTTGTTCAAAAGGGCATCTTATTCTAAAGTTTTTCCGATTATTGAGAAATTAACAGAGATTTAAAATTGATCCTTGTAAGCATTATATTTGAATCCATAAGTGCTTCAGTTTCAAATAAATACAATGAACAAAGGATGACAGCAGAACTAAAGCGAATAATAGCTGAACTACAGCCGTGGCCACAAGTTTTGCTGCCTCTGTGTTTATGATGGCAATTTGCCAGAATGTCATGAGTGATCAGATGAATTACAATTAATTGCTGAGTCCCTCTTTGCCATAAAGTTTTGAAGAGAGGATGGTGCATGAAATCATTGTTACCGTGGTTAAGGATACACATGCAGTCATCATTGCTTTGCACAAAAAGGGCTTCACAGGCAAGGATAATGCTGCTAGTAAGTTTGCACCAAAATCTACCATTTATCAGATCATCAAGAACTTCAAGGAGAGTGTTTGTTTGAATTGTTGTGAAGAAAGCTTCAGGGCACCCAAGAAAGTCCAGCAAGTTCCAGGACCGTTTCCTAAAGTTGATTGCAAATATTAACTTGTTGCATGTACTACATGTAATTGTCAATAATAGCCTATGACACTCATGAAATGCTTGTATTTATACTTCCGTATGCTATAGTAACATCTGACAAAAAGATCTAAGTTATTTTGCACAAAATATTTTTTGTCCCACGTTGTCTTGCTACCTTACCTAAATTACTTTTGAAGGACAAGCTATCAGCTAAAGTTTCCTTTGCCCCACATAGATTTCAGTTTTTTTAAACGGTGCCTAGGAACACCAATTGAGCAAAAGCCTTACTTTGCCTGACAGATATTGCACTGGTACTCTGCGCAAACAAATTGCCATCAGTTACCATCCTAGAAAGAAACATTAACCTTTTGTTCTTGTTTTAGGTGAGGGGAGCAGCAGCACTACAGAGTCCATTCCTTTTCCCTTGGCTGACCCCGCCAGAGAGCTGTTACAGCCGACACCTAACGCCGCCGCTACCTATTCTACTTCCCCCTCTCCATTCCCATCCACCCTCAACCTTGATCCACGCCAAGTCCCCCTGCGCCTGCCCCTGTCTGTCGTCCGCCGCCCCCCACATCCCCTCCCCCCACGTCTTCACATCCAGCCTCCCGCTCCCGAGCTGGGTTTAGGACCCCCACCCACCCAGGTAAGGCACTGATCCCCAAAAAAGCGACTGTATCAAAGTCAATGTCTTACTGCTTGCTTAGAAAATAGTAAGTGTATACTGCTTAAATGTTATAATTTGCATGGTTTTATACCAAAAATAACTAATGTCTTGGGATATTTTTTGTTGTTTGTGTCACAGAGGCAGCCTGCGCCAATCCGCCGACAGTCTGTAGGCAGAGGACCACAGCTCACACCTGGAATAGGCAGCATGGTGAGAGCAGAGCTGTGCTTTTTTGCTCATTTGGGCTCTTTTCAATTGTGTTCTCTATTATCCGTCCCAAATGGCGACCTTAGGGATACACCAGTATAGCTGCTATTAGTCCATGTATTAATATTTGGCATTCAATTTTGACAATTAATTCGGGTTGAAATTATTTCATTGCACTCTACACTCACGTTCATTTGAAGCTAGAATTAAGCTATGGTTCCTACTTAAGGAGCAAGAGGGGCTTAGTCTCCCTACCTTCAGGCAATGTTCAAACCCTAAATCCCTCCCTCTTGCTTCAGCTATCACAGGGCTTTTGGCTGTCCCACCCCTTCAGTGAACTTTTTTAAACTGAAAACTCTTTATAGAGTACTTAAAATAGATCCTCTGCCACAACCTCTGTCTGTTGTCTAATTAACTTTGTGTTCACTTGTCACTGCTGGAATGAAACCAATACATTTGCTTATAGAAATTACTTACTACTAAGCTGTGTGTTTGTTTCACCTAGCTCTTTTAAAATGTATGCACTTCCTATGACCAGAGCTATTTATGGTATCTGCTAAATTAGCAAATTAAAATGTAAACATTTTATATCAGGGCATTATACACTATCTAGCAAATTCATTTGGTAAACTCTTTTTGATTTTAGTGTTTCAAATTCCAGGACCCTGCTTTTTTTTAACTTTTCCTAGATTTGTGTGTTTTAAAATTTAGTACCAAACCTAGTACAACATTTTCTAAATCACACAGAGAAAAGCTGATTTAAGGCCATTTCACTCCTGTTCAATGTTAAATTTTGGCCTGGTGCGCGTTTGGCCGTTTTAATTTCCTGCATTCCAAGGCTGCAATTTTCTTTTCTATTAGCAGATGTCGCTGGTCAGCGGTTAGCCGACAATATTTTTATGCGTCTGCAAAAAGGCGATGTAAAACGTTCAATGTTCAGGGAACAAAACATGTTAGCGATTTGACTTGAGGCCAAATCTATTGATTTGCGACGCGGTCTTTACGTGGGGGATGGGTGCATTCTTTAATACCTGAAACAAAGAAACCCCGAGCAGAATGCAATGGCCAAGACTAACCTATTAGAGGATCCTCTAATTACACACACTCATTAGATTGCTCATTTTCATATCAGGTGATTTTACATGAATGTTTCCAACTTAATTTTAATAGCCTCCTTGACCAAGCTATTGTGTAGTAGGGAGATGATTGTGAAATGAAGGTTAGACTATGAAGTATTTTTGCCAGTAAATAGTTACAGAAATGTCAAAACATTGGTATAAGCCAATTTTGTGATATGAATATCGCCATCGGACAATAATCTTATTGTCTGTGCATCCCTATTTGACTCTGTTTTTGTGTCCCTTAGCAACATTTCTTTGATGATGATGACAGGATGGTCCCCAGTACCCCCACGCTGGTGGTCCCCCACCGTACTGACGGTTTTGCTGAAGCCATCCAGTGAGTTGGCATGTTTGTGTAATTTCATTCTTTAGAATTATTTATGATATGGTTTGTTGGTCTATTATATGCATACTCAGTTTTTTATAGATATTACCCGTGAACAATGTACCCATGGAATCTATTTGGGTCAGTCTATTGGCAATTCATAACTTAAATCTGTCTTTCTGTCCAGTTCTCCCCAGGTGGCAGGAGTTCCCAGGTTCAGGTTTGGTCCTCCTGAAGATATGCCTCAGGCCAGCTCCTCCCACTCTGACCTGGGCCAGCTTGCCTCACAAGGAGGTACAGCACACACATCCAGTGCTCAGTTCTTAGATGGTAATAGATGAAGTGTACTTTGGAACACTGTTTATTTGTTCAATGATGAAAATTGTTTTAATGCTGGTGTTATAGCAATGGCCCAATCAACGGATTTTGCGTTGTAGGTCTGGGTATGTACGAGAGTCCTCTGTTTTTGGCTGCCCATGATGAAGAGTCAGGAGGGAGGAGTGTCCCCACCACTCCCCTGCAGGTTGCTGCCCCAGTGACAGTCTTTACAGAGTCAAACCCATCCGACACCCACGACATGGCGTCCCAGTCCGTTCCTATGGTGACCCCATCCGCAGGTCACTTGGGGCTGGTGGTGTCTGGTGGAGAGGTGGCCCCAGGAGATGATGTAGACGAAGTGTTCATGGAGGCAGAAAGTGAAGGGTGAGGACTACACATCATCAGAGACAAACAGACACAGGCCTACATGTTCTGTGCTGACAACACTATTTACTCACCAGTAACAGTGGAGATGCAGTGATGGAGAGCCAGGCTGAAATGGGCTCTTCCCAGCGATCCGATGAAGCCAGCCTGCCCTCCACCAGCCAGGAGCCCCATTCCAGCTCTGGTGGTTTGTACAGTCATGGTCTCTCTCAAATTAATATTTTTGTTTCAATGTCCTTCCATTTCTCTCTGTCAGATTCTCGGTCTTCTGTATCTCCTGTTTTTTTTTATTCTTACATTCACATACACGGTCAAACAAATGAAGGGATCACTTAAATCACTCATCAGGTCTCACACTGAGGGCTATAACCAGGTGACACCCAGGGCCCACTGCACCAGCGCAAGGTCAGACGATGGGACTGAGGAATTTATCCCGGTACCTAACAGCAGCCAAGGTTTGGCTAGCACGTGGAGGTTTGCATGACCCTCCATGGATATGCCTCCCCAGACCATCACTGACCCACCACTGGGTGTAAGAGCCAATTAATGTGGTGGTGGTAAGACGCTGAAGCTGTGTGGCCTGGTGAGGGTCACGTGAACAATGTTATAAAAAATGAGTTTTCTCTGAGTTAGGGAGACGCGTGACGAGATTTGAGAACACACAGTTTTCTTACCGTGAACCACTGTAGTTGAACAATCTGAGTTGTGGACGCTTGTTTGAGAGGTTGAATTTTGGATACCGCAAATAAAAAGAAACCAAAGAAAATCAACAGGACTTGTTTTTTTGTTTGTGAGTAAATTACGACATGTTCTTAAATAAGCTTGGCTAGGTGTAGGCTACGCGTCAAAACCTCAAGAGTTTCACGTGAAGTGGCGTAGTAAACAAGTTTGGCCACTACACTGGGCGTTCTGGTTAATGTTGCCAGTAGCTTATCGAGCTGCATGGTGCTGGGCTGTGAGCCATTGTCTTGGTGTTATACTGTGATGATTGTGTTCTTTTGTGTTTTTTGAGCAGTCTATATAGATATACAGGTGCATCTCAAAAAAACTGAATAGCGTGGTCAAGTAATTTTCTTTCTGTAATTCACATCAAAAAGGGACACAAATATTTGATCCCCAGCTGATTTTTTTGTTTCCCCATTGACAAAGAAATGATCAGTCTATAATTTTAATGGTAGGTTTATTTGAACAGTGAGAGACGGAATAACAAGAAATCCAGAAAAACACATTTCAAATAAGTTATACGTTGATTTGCATCTTTCTCATTGAAATAAGTATTTGATCCCCTATAATCAGCAAGATTTCTGGCTCCCTGGTGTCTATTATACAGGTAATGAGCTGATATTTGGAGCACTCTTAAAGGGAGTGCTCCTATTCACAGCGTGTTACCTGTATAAAAGACACCTGTCCACAGAAGCAATCAATCCGGTTCCACCATGGCCAAGACCAAAGAATTGTCCAAGGATGTCAAGGACACGAATGTAGACCTACACAAGGCTAGAATGGGATACAAGACCAGAATGGGATACAAGACCATCCCCAAGCAGCTTGGTAAGAAGTTTAACAGGTGTGATTATTTGCAAATGGAAGAAACTCAAAACTGTCAATATCCCTCGGTCTGGGGCTCTGGTGGCCAACTAGGGTTTTGCTACCAAGTACTAAGTCATGTTTTGCAAAAGGGTCAAATACTTTTTTCACAGAGTAAAATGCAAATCAATTTATAACTTATTTGAAATGCGTTTTTCTAGATTATGGTTTGTTTTTATTCTGTCTCTCGCTGTTCAAATAGACTTAATTAGACTAAAATTATAGACTGATCATTTTTGTCAGTGGGCAAACGTACAAAATCAACAGATATTTTTTTCCTCCACTGTATTAGTTTCATATATTCTAGAATACACAGTGAAACATTTCAAGCATTTTTTGTTTCAATCTTGATGATTACAGCTTACCGCTCATGGAATTAAAACATCTATAATACAGCAATGTTGCCCTGAAAAGAGCTCTATTCAGCTAATTATCTAAGAGACAATATCTCCGTCTGGTTCAATACACACAACCGCAATCATAGGGAAGACTGCTGACTTGACTGTTGTCCGGAAGACAATCATTGACCCCCAAGGTCATTGCTGAAAGGGCTGGCGGTTCGCAGGGTGCTGTTATTATAGCATATTAAATGGAATGTTGACTGGATGGGAACGTTGTGGTAGGAAATGGTGCACAAGTACCCGGTAAGACCGCAGCCTTAAGAGGATTTTCAAGCAAAGTCGATTCAAGAACTTGGGGGGGGGGGGGGGGCTTCACAAGGAGTGGACTGAGGCTGGAGTTAGTGCGTCAAGAGCAGCCATGCACAGACATGTCCAGTAAATGGGCTACAAGGGTCTCATTCCTAGTGTCAAGCCACTCCTGAACAAGAGAAAGTGTCCTACCTGTGCGAAGGAGAAAAAGAACTGGACTGTTGCTCAATGGTCCATAGTCCTCTTTTGAGATAAAAGTCAATTTTGCATTTAGTTTGGAAATCAAGGTCCCACATTATGGAGGGGGAGTGGAGAGGCACCTAATTCAAGATGCTTGAATTCCAGTGGGAAGTTTAAATAGTCAGTGATGATTTGCGGTGACATGTCATGTGCTGGTGTTGGTTCACTGTGTTTTCTTGAGTTCATAGTCAATTCAGCGGTCTACCCAGAGATTTTAGAGAACATCATGCTTCCATCTGCTGACAAGCATAATGGAGATACCGTTTTCCTTTTCCAGCACCTGCCCACAGTGCCAAAACAACTAGTATGTAGTTAGATGCCCATGGTATGACTGGACTGGATTGGCTAGCCAACTCGCCTGACCTGTCTAGTGGAAAATGAAATACACCAGAACCAACATCACAGACAAGCTGAAGGCCACTATCAAAGCAACCTGGGCTTCCAAGACACCTCAGCAGTGCCACAGGCTGATTGCCTCCATGGTCTTCCACATGAGTGCAGTAAAAAGAAAAAAGTAAACTAAAGGAAAAGGAGCCCTGACCAAGTATTGAGTGCATAAATTAAAATACTTAGGAATCCTTTGCAAGTGTTTTGAGTTAATTCGCTGATTACAGCTCTTTGTCAGGTCGAACTGTTCTGTATTATAAAAAATTTTATTGTCGTTTTTAGAGATACTGGATTTGTTATTTTTTTTATTCGCTGAAAGATTAAAACAAAAACACTTTATGCATAATGTATCTAGAAAATATGAAGGTGTCACTTTTTTAAATTACTTTTCCACAATAAGTAATCTGAGATGCACAATGTTTCCAGTTTTCATTTACTTGTTTTAATGTCTCAATGTACTCTATAATGAATGTATAGTACAAATAAACAATCATGGAATTATTTTGTTAAACAAAATGTAATCTAGAGTTTTCACTCATCAAAGTAGTCACCTTTAACAGATATACCAGCCAAATGCATTCTTTCTAACAATGGAAATCCGATATTCATCTGGAATTTTATCCCAACACAGTTGCATAAGTTCCTACGAATTTGTAAGGTAGTTGTTGCTTCCACCCTAATGCCCTGTTCATCCCAAAACATCTCAATGGGGTCTGTCTGGAGATTGTGCTGGTGCTTTTTTGAAGCCTACGGTCTTAATTTTTTTCTAAGATGGATCTGACCTAGCCTGGAGGTAGGTTTTGGTCATTAAATTACTGTTGTATGAACCCCTGACTAACTAGGCGTACACCAGAGAGTATTGCATAGTGCTGAAAACTGCTGTGTTAGCTGATTTAGCTCAGGGTGCTATTCACTCTATGCACGTTTCTGAATTCTGTATCCATCAAGCTTTTTATATGTTTGACAGTTGGTGTCACACACTGAGGAACAATTATTTTGGCTAATCTACGGCATACAAAACCCTGCAGAATGAACTGAAGATTTCAATTAATCGGTCCATAAAACCTTCATCCAGTCCTTAGTAGTCCACTGGTCGATGGTTCATGGCCCATCATGCCTCTCTTATTTTGCCATCTTAGGAATGGCCTTCTTAATGCCATTTGACCTGTAAAATCCTGCAGCAAAGTAAGCAAGTCTTCTCTTCACTGTTCATACTGAGACTTGCTTACTCTTCACTGTTATGCTGTGCTCAATGCTGTTGTTCCCTGAGCCACCTATGACGCAAGTTGGCTCCCAAACGTCTTCTTATTCTGTTGTGGTCTGCCAGACCTCTTCAAGTGCATTTTAATTGTGTAGGAAACCGTACTCACTTACACCTTCGTTTTCTTTCCTCTTAACAAAAGACGTATTTGAAGGCTTATAATGGGTTTAAGGGTTACAAATTTGTTTTCCCTTGTTAATGTTCTTTTTCTCAGCATTATCATAGCCATATTCTACTTCCTGCGGTACAATACTGTTGAAATAATGCGTCTTGAAAGGTATTATTACATTTTAGAGTGCTTACAAACCTATGTTCTGTTACCATGAAGAGGTGATGCAAAAATGATGTGTGGTTTGTGAAAGCATTTTAGCTCTGGTCATGCAAACGGGAACCACAATCTCAGTCAGAATGTTAGTTGTCAGCAAGACACTTGTGACGGTTTGCTGCTTTTCTCCCAACAATGTTGTTTTTTAGGTAGATAGCTAGATAGTACCAAGCTAGCTCGTTTATACAGCTAGCTACATAGTGGAATTTGGCAGTTAAATTTAATCAAACACGGCTTGGTGTCTTTGAGTAATTTTTGCATTTGGTGTTGCTGTGAAATTGGTCTTAAATTAAAAATCTAAAATCAAGGGGCATTTAAAATATCTTTTTCTTAAATGTTATCTTACAGATACTCTGGTAAGGACAGAGGGTTTGTAAGTTATTAACAAAAATCGAGACACCTGTAAGAATTGTTAGCAGCAACTGTTTGGTTAGCACTAACATTGTTTGCACCAACCAAGGCATAATTCACTTCCATTGCTGCAGATGAGCTAGAAGTTGTTAATCCATTAATTGTTTCTTGAAAAAGGCAATTTCTTATAACTCTGAAATGTACAATATTTTTTAATTTGTGGTAACCTCAAGTTATTCAATGAACTTGCACAGCTTGAATTTCAATAAAAACAGGAGCTTTGGGGTTGTTCTAACACACATTTTCCAGACTTCGACCTGTCAAGCTGGTTTGTGATGAACTGCGACCTTCAAGTGAAACACATTAGTGGAAACATTTGCAACTGCATTTGGAAGAACATTCCAAAACAATATTTGGTTTCCATTGCAGAAAGAATGCCAAAACTGTTTGGCTGGTATGTCTGCAAAAGGTGACTATTTTGAGTAAGAAAATGTTAAAGTTAAGTCCTTTAGTTAAACATAAGGATTCAAAGATGTATTTTTTGTCTCCAATTGTTTATTAGTTATATGCTTTAATTTCAGTGGACATTAATACATTAAACTGTGTAAATCTAATAAATACTGTAACAATTCAGGTCTTGACCGATAGTGTATATTTCTTTTAATTTAGTTTTTCTTTGTCTCCCTAGACACCAGTAGTACTATGCAGCCCAAGCCATCAGGCTGCCCCATTCCTCAACACTCTCTACCCATGAGGGCAACCAACAGAGGCAGAACTCTTATACGAAGAGGAGGTAAGCGTTCATTACATTTCAGTAATTGAATGCATGTTTTGTGTTATGAGAATGTTTCTAGAAGAGTTTCTGTTCGGAATATAAAACAATTATCATCGTGAGAATGAATTATGGTTGGTGTGGCTAAAGTTAATGCAAACATCAGATTTAGCTAAAGCGATAACACACTAGAGATGGAAGTGTCAGGAATTGGCCATTTTGGGTGATTTCTAATGGCTAAATTCAAACCTTCTGTCATCTCACCCTTCCATTCAAGGTATAGGCATCACTCGAGCAGGAAGAGGTCCCTTCTGTAGAGGAAACCTACCCCGCTAATGATATTATTATGGAGTACTTCGTCGCCCTCCCATTTCCATCATAATGTCTTACTCAAGTTTTCAAATTCAAAACAATTTCTGTGCTATTGTTTGCTTTTGTTCTTCATTTTCACAATACAACATAGTTAAAAAATGCTAATTCAGATTTTAGGACTGTTTCAAGAAGAGAGAATGAATGTTCTGTTGCTTTTGTTTTGCTAATAAAGGTTGAGAATTGTGTTTGCTTTAGTTGTTAATTGTGCATTGTTTGTAGTCCATCCATCTAGGCACACTTAAGCCAGTTCTGGTTGGGATCACCATTGTTCGGTTTTAGTAAGCAGGTCATGAGATATCTTGATGTTGAAGTACAGCGCTAAATGGAAAAGAGTTTGGTTTAAAATACTTCAGCAAAAGTCTAAAGTATAGAATGTTTTGGTCTTTTAGTCTTAAAAGTAACTTGTTAAACATTATTCTACACATTGAATAAGACTCTTGACCAATCAGCACTTGAATATGATCTATCTTGATCAAGTTTTTTGCATGGACATTCTTTTATTGTCACGTAGATATACACCATCATTCGCAATTCAAATATCACAGTCACCAAGCATAATGGCAAGCGTTTGATGGAGTGGTGTAAAGCACGGCGCCGCTGAACTCGGGTGCAACGGAAACGTTTTAGGGGAAACTGATCATGCATTCTTCTTTGCCTTTACCCAGAAACAAATTTGACAGCTGGATTGTTTCCCCATACTCTCAAAGATATGTCAGCTTGTGTGTTACCGTATGTTCCATAATCCTATAACTCTGTAAGTCTGTAGCTGCCAGGGTGCATTCGATTTTTACCAGGGTTATCGAATCTTTACACAATCTTGTATAGGTCAATGATTACAGCCATCGATGCAGCCTCCAAAAAATACCTAAACTTTGCATTCTTCTAACTAACTTAAAATCTACTAGGTGAGGTCAGTTTCGCATTATAGTTTGCCCTCCTTACTTTTTTCTAATCCTGCTCTATAATCTAACATCCCAGGAGGATCCTCTCTGACCCTTGCCCTGCCCTGACTCCCCTCCTCACTTGAGTAATTAGAGCTGTGCACTACAACAAACCTCCAAACCAACATATCTCTTTTCAATTTGGCCATCACTGCCAATTGGTTTCCCGTACAAAGAGCTGGAAGAACCATTTGCCTCTTCCTCCTTTTAATCAGGAGGTAACCCTGAGGGGTTTGCAAAAGACAAAACATCACATGCTTGGATGCATTTCTTTTAATTCACTTTTATTTTCTATGTAATATAAGAATGGGTGGTTACTTTTTAATGGTTAATTAATGCAGCTTGATTTGTAAGTAGTTTAATGTTTTTTATATGATTAGCCATTGTGTCCAAGATGTTGACCTTCCATATGTTTCCTGTTAATCTCCAAAGAATACAACCTGTAACACAACCTTAAGTCAGAATGCATAGGAGGGGGTCAAGGGTAATAGCCAATTAGTACACAAGGTCCATCCCACCACAAACCCCAGGTGGCCTGCTCCTGGTCATAAAAACCAATGACAACACATGGACAACCCCCTTAATGGACCACATTCTGTACTTTGTTCTAATCATAAATTGTGTCAAACTTAAACCATTTACTTTCCATATCATTTGAACAGAGGTATTATATCCAATGTCACTACAGAATATCCTCCATCATTGCTTAACGAATTGTCCTTCTGACCTTAGCCTAGGGTTGTTATATTTTTTTGAGAGTGCAGTCTCTTTAGTTGTCTAATGGAACAGTTCCTAAGCCTCACAACCTCTCTGACTACCATAGAACTGCTTTCCCATTTCTCCACCCAGGACTCCCGGAGAGTGCTTCTCTATCTCCTAATGATGTATTTACTACTTGTTCTTCAATTCTGTCCACCCCCATTCGTGTCAACTACAGACAATCCTTGCTCATTGCGAGGGTGAAATGTGTCCCACTCAGCTTTCCTGTAAAACCATCTAACGTGGCCCACACTACACTACTAGGAAAGAGTGACAACAAGGAGGCTAGAGGACATACTTGTGTAGATATTTCACCTATTGTTATTGTTAGTTTTATTAGGTTTCTCCGTCAGGAGGAAACCTATTGTTATTGTTAGTTTTATTATTATTATTATTATTCTTTTCCGCTATCGTGCCCCGTAGCCCCAAAAGTCCCTGGTCGAATTTTTTACTAGGAAAGAGTGACAACAAGGAGGCTAGAGGACATACTTGTGTAGATATTTCACTTATTAGGTTTCTCCGTCAGGAGGAAACCTATTGTTATTGTTAGTTTTATTAGGTTTCTCCGTCAGGAGGAAACCTATTGTTAGTTTTATTATTATTATTATTATTATTCTTATCCGCTATCGTGCCCCGTAGCTCCAAAAGTCCCTGGTCAAATTTTTTGCAGTTCGGCACATAGATGCTACAGGTGCACCACTACTCCCACACCAAGAATGGGACACATTCGCCCATAGGTGGCGCTATAGGAAGCAGTTGTTTTTACACAGCTGGCGTTTCCACCCCCTTTGCCCAATTTTGCTCAATTTTGCTCAGGCCAATTAGTGGCCCTACAGAAAGATCCGTCATGGCAGACCTAGGGGTCCTATGGGCTTTTTTGTTAACCGTGATGAATGACGAAGGTTTTTAGGAAAATACAAAACAATACCAAATGGCCGGAATAATAATTTAACCATCCAAAAAGGCTGAATTATTAACTTTCATTGCAAGTCCCTTTCAGTTCATTCACAGTGTCCACATCCACTGTGAATCCCAGCCGTCCCAATGGTACAGGGGCTAGGGCTGGTGCTCGAATCCCCGTACGGGTCAAATGTTTTTTAGTTGCATCTTGTCCAATTTTCACTTTGGAAAATACTAAACAATACCAAATGGCCGGAATAATAATTTACAACATTTGTCACCAGTTGTCACCAGTTGTCACCAGTTGTCACCAGTTGTCACCATTTGTCACCAGTTTATGGAGAAACCGCCATTGCTGCTTGCAGCTATATTTTCTTTTGAAATGTATGCACTTACTGTAGTTTGCTCTGGATAAGAGTGTCTGCTACATGACTAAAATGTTTATGTAAAAATACTTTCAAGTACTTTTCCTCCCTGGAGGAAATTATAAATTTTACATAATTCTGAATGACAAAATATGCAATTACAATCTAACCCAATAAAAAAAAAAAAACACCATTATCATTTAAGTGAATTAAATTAAGTATATTTCATTTGTTTAGTTTAACAAGTTCAGTATTGCTCTAAATGTCTACATGTGATGAATGTTATTGTTTATTTTTACTTTTCTTTGCCAGATTTAGTGTTTATCATAAAAATTGGTTATTTGGCCATTCACTGTGTTGAATTAGCGTTGTATGTACCGCTTTTGTAGTATTTTTGCAACAATATTGGTTGTCTCCTGAAGTCAACTTCAGTCTGTTTTAAGAAGGTCATTAGGTGAGTGCCCTAATATAATTGTGTCTGTCCAACATCTTACCAGTAAAGAGATAATTGCATTTTTGGGGATTTGCATTTATCCTCAACAAGTGAGACGCACGTCTACCATTTTTTTAAGGGGGTAGTATGTATTATTAGCGAGGCCTTTGGTTAGCAATTTCAGATGCTGTATATAATTTGCCTATTAAGCAGCTGCATAGGGCATTCTTTTCTCTGTTGTAGGTCTCTGGGAAAGTTTTTACTTATGTTCATGCAGGATGGAGTCTTACTGTTAATTTGTTGCCCTGCTTTGCAATATTGTCCATTGCAAAGATTTGAAAGTTAAGTAGTCAAGACCCTGCCACCTGGACAACTTTGAATAGGTGTTCCAGGTTCCTATACTTTGTGTGCAAATGCCTATGGATGAGATGAAGAAATTGATGACTACATTATGAATATTGTCATAGACTTACACTCAGTAAAGCGAAAGTAGTGTGATCCATCAGCCTTCTTAGTGTTAGGGACAGATAAAGCTGCAGTCACTGTAGATGGGAAGCCATACAGAACCAGATTAATGTTGATATTCCCAGATCAGTGCTCAACCCTGGTCCACGCGGCCTCCTACCCTGCTTGTTTTAGATGTTACCCTCTTCCAACACACCTGATTAAAATTAATGTGTCTATCAAGCTCAGCAAAAGGCTGATAACAAGGACCAGGGTTGAGCACCACTGCCCTAGATGCCCCTCTGCTTGGTGAGGGTGATGTTTCTTTAAACTGGTTTTCTTGCCACGGAGATAGCTACTTGATGCAGGATATGAGTGTTTTTGCGTAGTGCCTCCTGTAGAAGAGAAACATTTGCAGTTAGGATTAAGTGGGGTTTTCATGTAAAAAAGGGAGTAGCCTAGGTAGCACTCATCAGTCCTCCTCCTAGTAGCAGGCACAGACAGGGTTGCAGTGATGGTGCCAGTCAGACCATCAAAACTGGAGGCAAATGTTGCCCCCCCTGTCCTAGATGTTGCATTGGGAGTTCCAAAAAACCTTTATAATGTAGCTCCTGCCCTGGAAGTTGTTCTGTAACTTTAATTTCTCTACAACATTGTTTTTTGAGAATTTGGCAGTGCATCCAAACACACAGCCCAGAACATTCACATCTGACCATGTCTGTCAAAGGTATGTTGGGATTTTTGAGCCCCAACCTATTTGCTTATAAGTGCTAAGATGCAGATTTTCTTTTTTAGGCGTTCATAACATTTTTAATCGCTAAGGCTTGGCTAGCTCTGCCAGAGTGCTGGAGTCATTGAACGTGATAATGTTAGCTACAGTAATGGATTTGGTGGGTTCATTTTTGGCATTGTTGTGTTTTGAACCTCAAAGACTTTTCTGTTTCCCAACATTATGGGGTCATTGTCGAAATTGACCCCAAATGCTTATGCAATATCTACCAGAATTCTATGGCTTTGAGATGTTTTTGGAAGGTACGTGTTGTTTTAACCCAAGCACTTGAATATGTTTGCCAATGTGATCGGGTCATTGGGATTGTTGAGCCCCTAGGCCTTCACTATGACACCTAGAATGAAGGGGTTCTTGAGCCCCAAGGCCTTGGCAACATCTGCCAAATTGGGTAGCAGGGGATTGCCTAATGATGTGTGCTTGAGGCCAGCATTACTGGGCATGAGCAAGCCACTTAATGGGGGGGATTTTCGCATCAGAGAGGAGCCACAATGCAGAAGGAGATGCCATCAAAGAGACTTGTGGCGTTTGTGAGAGTAATTTTGCTAACTATGTATTAATTGATCATACACTGTATAAGTCTAACTTAGTGTTGCATTTCAAGAATACACTTTCTATAGAGCAAGAGGAATGTTGGGGTCATAAAGTGGCCCTTTGACCACTCTGGGTGACAGGGTACCAGGCTCTCCTTGCAAGTGAATTGTTTAACACTTAATTGTGCTGTAGACCTTATTTGTTATTCTTACCTACAACGGTTAAAAACTAGATCGTATAGATATCTAAAAATTGCCTTTATAGTTGTTTTCCTATTTCTGCGCGACTCTGGTCTTTTTCTAACAGGTCGATAGTGCATGAGTTTCAAGACGTGTTTAGGGACATGTATCTGTACACATTTATATGCGGGTTAGGGCTTGCATGTGTACACATTTCTATATGGGTTAGGGCTGTTAGAGCGCCTCTATTGACTAGACTATTTACATTTTATGTGCACATTTTTGAACGTGTGACAACATGCAGGGGTACACATTTGTTTGCGGGTCGCATGTGTATGACTTTACATACACTTTTGTTTGGAGTAACGTGAGTTCTTGTGCTTCTCTTAAATATATATATATATTATTATTTTAAAATTTTGAGTGTGTGCGGTAGTAAAATTGTTAATTGTTAATTTGTGTGTGTGTGTGAACGTTGGGAGCATTTGTCTTCATGAGTTTTTTTTGTTGCAGTATCGTTTGATCACAGATGCATAGCCAATCAGACGGATTGATGGTGAATGTAAGTTTTGATGAAGGTACTATGGCAAGTTGGTTTAAGGTTTGGGGTAAATATTGGCAGATAAAGAGTCAGGGGGTTTGTGTGGGGTGTACTGATCTAGTCCCGGCCTTCAGCCCTGCGAGATGGAAGCTGAACTCGACAGTCGACTTGGACGCATTCAGAGTGTTGTATTTGTTCCACCCAACCCGGCGTCTCTGCATCGGTGAGGAATATTTCTTCGTGTTTGGTGGTGGCCTGGATGACCCCCGCTCTTTTGTTTTTTGGTGCCTGGACTCCGTTATTATGGACAAGGTGTTGCTGCCCTGGAGGCCGCTTTCCCCCAACTTTTCTTGTGTTGGGGGAGTCTACGTGGGTCTGAAGAACATGGACAAAAGTGAGGGACGACAAGTATCCACCGACCACGTTACTCTCTTTTGGCCCTGTTGGTGTTTGGAAGATGCTACGACCAAAGACAGTCTCGTGGTTAAGGAATAGCCAATGCTAGCCACTGACTTTGCGTTATGATTCGTTTGGACATTGAGTTTGTGACCAGGCTAGGAGATGGCCCGAAGAGCATGGCGATTTTTGTTTAGGGACAATGTACATTTACCAGTTTAAGCCAATATTGTTGGCTTAATGGTTTTCTGGCCAGGTAATGGTTGTCCTGTATAGTATAGCAAATCATTCAACACCGTTTGTGTAGCTAGTATTGTTTGGAATGTGAGGTAAGCGTGTTTGTGGAAGTGCTTTGAAAGGTTTGAGGATGTCGTTGGAAATTAGATGGATTTTCTGGTTGGCAGCCATACATACTGTTGTTTGGGTTCTGAGTTATTGCAACTATGGTTTAGATTTGTCTGATTTGTTTCCGTGTCAGAAGAGAGTAGTATACAGCAACGATCAAGCTGACATTTTAATAACCTATTCCCGGTTAGGGGGGGTCATGGGTGGGCGGGTCAAAGGGGGGGTGACCCCTGGGATTTGTGTGCGTTTGTACAGCTGTTTAATAATAAGGTGTTTTATATGTCATAAACGCATCTGGGAATTTTGTGCTTGGAGAGGTTATTCGTTTGATAAGAATTGCATCTAAACGAGAAGGTACAAATTAAAGAATATCAGTTTACGGGTGTAACTCCTATAAAACGAGTAACTTTGTGGTTAGAACTGAATATCCCTTGCATAGCTTTTTAGTAATTTAGTTGATTACTATGTTGAACTATTAAAGCTATTATGACAACGCTCTAAAAATGTCAGTTCAATTGAGTCAAGAATTCCAGTCAGAAAATGTTAAACATTGATATATTGACATGATCAGCAGTCAGGGAGATTTATGTTGCATAAGGAGAAGATAAGCTATCCTGCATACATCTAACTATAACCCCATTGATACAATCCTACAGGTCACTGGCATTTCTGTAGGTTCTGTATTGATGTCTGTCTCGGAGTATGTCCCGGAGTTGTCTTTGTGAGGGGTGTCACAATCCTGTCCATTCTAACTCAAGGAGTGGGGGTTGGATGTTAGAATAGGGGATAACTTGGTTTGGTCAATAAAGTTATTTAGCTCTTCACCCCAACACATATGCAAGGATGTACAAGCCTATGAGCGTCCCAGACTTTTACGTTTTACTTGCATTTATGGTAGTTGGGCTAGTAACAGTCCTGACACTCAACCAGATACTTTTTTTATGTTAACTGATGATATGTAATGGTTGTTTTTGGAGCTTTTTAAAGGTGAAATGCTAAATAGGGCCTCTTACATTTTACATGTACCTTCTAGCCTGAGCAGCAATGGGTGTAAATGTAAACATATTTACCACAGTTTCTTTTACTGTCTGTTATTATATATTTACATAATTGACATTTGTTCGTTAGCGCAACTGTTAGCAGTAAGTAACAGTTTATGTTCAAGGCCCTGTGCTTTAGGAAAATATTCCTACAATAAATGACTTTATTATAAACCATTCCAGTCATTAACGCAGCAAAAACGTGCCATTGTCTATAAACTATAAGTGTTGTGGGATATGGGGGTTTGATTGATTTAACAACATTAGGACAACTTTACTTTTCCATGTTTGTTAAACTTCTTTCGGCAGTTTTAGAACAGTTTGTCATGATTATGCGCGCAAAACGATTAATCTCGTCAAAAACCGAGCTCTTGTGTTTTAGTAAGCCACTCTGTACAATGCAATTTGTTTCACAATGTATGTTTAGCATGGCATTGGTACATTATGTATTCTGTACATTTTCACACTTCCTATTTTCAATAAACCTACGATGTTGCAGGAAAACGCTTCTGTTTGCTTGTTTGTGTGAGGAGTTTAGACCCCACACATTATACCGAGGACAGCACACTCTTCCATAGAAGTGTCTTGGTGATTTGATGTATCCATTATGGACTGATGCTGTTAGAACCTATTGGGATTGTTCATGGCCAATATTTAAAAATGCCATGGTATGATATTACGGATTAAGCTTTAGGTGCATATGTGTAGATATTCATTTAATGTTCAATAGTGATTGCTGGGAGAGATAAGAAAAACAAATAAACAATTCAACTAAAAGAAAATTACAAACTACACTAAACAAGCAACAAGTTTACTATGTTTTTCCCTAAGTTTTTTTTACTAGTTATATAGATGTCCTAAGTAGCTTTCCCTCAAACTGTGTCCATTTATACATATGTTACACTTTCTGTAACGCCATAGCATGCCTAGCAACTCTACACCAAAATGTAGCTAGTACAAATTAAACTGTTTTAAAATTATCACATAAAAATTTGAAAAACATTGCTTACACAATAAAATTAGGCACACAATTGCTGCATAGCCTTAACAGTGTGTAGCCTATACATAACCAGATACACATCCCACAGGACAAAGATAGCCATATACACAGAGTTACAAGTTTTACAAATTGAAAGCACATTATGAATCATATGACTGTGCCAAGAGCTTTCATTAAATAATCCTCAGTATGATTTTGGCCAACTCTACCTTTGGATATGATTTCTATCATTATGTGAAGTTGTCATTCTTTGGCCATAAAATGCCTAACAGGGTATCATTTAAATAAAGAAAATTATGTTAAAGCAAGCAGACGTCCTCACCTCAAACCGGGTGTGACTGGGCCTTCTCCCCTTGTTCCATTCACTAGGTGCTTGGAACTCTACAGTGCTAATGGGGTGGCAACTGGATGGTTCCGTAAACATATTTCCGACACGTGGTTTGTGTTGCTGTGTTTTTCTGCTGTTTCTCTGCAGTTTAGTAAGTTTATGCTACATGCTACCTCTATGAATTTGATTTCTAAAGTAAAACGTGGCGAGGCCTCGTTCAGACCCGCTCCTTTATTTCACATAAACAAAAACACTCAAACTAAATAGATGTCTTCTTTTGATGCAATATTTATTAATTGTATCAATTACTATGTGACAGTTTAACTATAAAACATTACTCAAAATAATCTGTTTTTCCAGGGTTTTTAAGATGCAAATAATACAATCTAAAGTGTGATAATAAAAAATTAAAAACGATATGCAAAATTCCAAGAACAAAGTAGGTTTATTAAGTTGTACCAAAATTATTTTTTAAAACTTCCACCACATTTCACCAACATTTCTGCACAGACAGAGATTTAAATACAATTTTACATGTTATATATTACTTGTGTGCTTAGCATTTACATTGTGAGGTTCTATACAGTTTTATTAGCCCTGCTCCAACCTAAACCCTCCAGGAAGAGAAAATCAAAGTAAGAAACCTCAAGAGGAGCAATTCAAGGGGGGATCCCCTCCTCCAGGGATGATTGGTGTGTTCAGTGTGGTGGCGGTGCATGTGGAGCTGTGTCTGAGTGCTGGGAAGCTGTTCTTGCAGAGTTCAAGAGGGGGAGGGGGGGGGGG
>JACXGK010003360.1:0-10483 GCA_016801125.1 Novumbra hubbsi | reverse complement strand
CTCCCCATTTAGTGAGGTGAGTTGCTCCTCTCCGGGTCCTTGTGCTGGTGTGTTGGTGAACCCGGGCTTGGTGCTGGAACCTGGTGCTTGTGCTCTGTTGCAGTGGCGGTGCTGGTGCCCGGGGTCCACGATGGAGGGCGATGAGGTTGCCGGACGAGGAAGCAGTTGGGCCTTCGGGGATGGAGCATTCGATGTAGTTGGAGCCGCATGGGGAGGGATTGTCCTAGATGGTGACGTCTTTCCATTTCATCACCCCCCCATGTGTCCAGGTTTTTATGGAAGTCCAGGATGGCGTAGTCCCTGAGGAGGATGATTCTCCTCAGGACGGTGAAGGGTTGGTCCTGGTGGTGGTAGACCCTGATGTTCCTTGTCTCCCATATCACCTGCTTGACGGTACTAATGATCCTTCACTGGTGTTGGATTAGATGGCTTGTGCAGCCCCCTGGAGGACCATACAGGATGTTGTCTGCCGTCAAGCAAGGGTGCTGGATATGTCTGTTGGGGGAGACCGAAGGAACAAACAGGGCCCAGACAAGCCTGGCCACGGTGCACTCCGCAAACAGGTGGTTGATGTGTTCAGTGCAACCGTGGGAGCATCTTTCTGAAAGGGCTATGTGCTGTCAATACATCAAAAAATTCTAGTGGGGAGACAGCCATGAGCAGCTGCTCAGTGAAGATCCTTTTGTCTGTTGTTGATGCATCTGGTTGATGTTTTTCCATACCCGTTTTGATTCCATGGCCGGCCTGGCCTTTGGGGGCACACTGATGTTATTGCTTTTGATGTGAGTCATGATCTCCAGGTATTTCCATGAGGCCAGGCCGTCAGACCTGTCCTGAAGGCAAAATCTCTCCACTCCTTGTAGACTTCCCAGCTAATTAATCTCGGCGGTAGTGATGTGCAGTGCCCTGAGGATGGCTCCTCTTAAAGGAGCTGGCTTTCCTCTCTGGTTTATGGATGTTAGTGATTAGGTTGGAGAGACCCTGTGCCCTAATGATGTTTAGGTTGTCTGGGACTCCCTTCCCCCCTGCTTTATACATGGTGGTCCTCTTCAGGCGTTCCAGGGGCTCCCCCAGACGAATGTGAACATCATTCTCTAAATGATCTTGCTCGTCACCCTGTCTGGGGGAAACACCGTGCCCACGGAAAGGTGAATGGGAAGAACGATTGCCTTCCGCATCAGAAACTTACTGTTAATGGTGTAGGTCTGTGCGCTACACTGGGCGATCTTCTATTTGACATGGTGGATGGTCTCGTCCCAGGTCACCTTACCGCAGCCGTTGCTTTGGTAGGTGACTCCGAGCAGTTTGATGGTGTCTGTCTTAACAGGAAAAGAGGTGGTTATTGTCTCCTGCTAGTGCTGCGACTTCGTTAACCAAGGCGCCAGTGGATGCTGTGGCAACCAGGGAGTTCAGACCAGGGCAACCTCACATAGTTTGGAACAGACACAACCAAACACAGGGTTAATGAACAAAACAAAAGGTTTATTGACCAAATCAAAAACTCAGGTTCCTCCTCAGTTGAGGGTAAAAACAGCTTCCTCCCTAACCCTTGGTTAGGGTTTTAGTGTAGCCTGCTGTATGCAGCCATACAGGGCTCTTGCTCTCTCTGCTTCTTACTCCGCGAGTCTTGTCCTGGGGAGGTTTTATCCATTCCCCAATGAGCTGATGAGGTGCAGCCGTGCCCCTCATTGGCTGGCTAAGGGGTGGTTGGTTGTAAAACCTGGAGTGGATTCCTCCTTCCAACTCTGACCTGGGGCCCTGGTCACAGTGGTGCTGGAGAGTTGGCTGCCTTACAGCTCCCGGGTGCCACAATCAACAGTAGTCTTTCACCACATTTGTTGCCAAGGCGATCTGTGCCGATGATGATGTCGTCCATGTGCCACCACCTTGAGCCTCTCTCCCTGGGCCATTGGGAGGTGGTATCCCCAGATATTCGGGGTAGCCCTGATCTTACGCAGGAAAGGCTCAAATAAGATGACATACAGCAGGGGTGCTAGGGCATCCTTGTCTGACCCCAGAGAGCATAAGGAGGTCCGTTGTTTGATTGTTTATCAGGTCTCTGCTACTGATGTTGTCGTAGCAGAGCCTGGCACAGTTAACAAGGTGTTCAGGGAAGTTAATCTTCCCCAGCTCCTCCTGCAGGAAGCCCTGGCTCGCCCCGTCAAAGGCCTTCTCCTGGTCGAGGCAAAAGTGGGCGAAGGGGGACCACCGCTCCTGGGAGTGATAGATGAGGTCTCTCACCAGGAGCAGATTGTCGTTGATGGTCCACTGAGTAGAGGTGGGTCTGAAATCACCACATGAGGGCTTTGGTCATAATCTTGTATTCCACACAGAGGAGGTTGATGGGGCGCCAATTCTTAAGATCCTTAAGGTCCCCCTTCTTTGGCATATTCTGGTCACTCTGACTCACCTAATTTCTTTTCCCTGTAGACTGCAGGGAAAGGTCTTCCTCTCCGGCTCCTCCCGATAGTGTGGCCAGATGTTCCTTGGTCTTGGAGAGATCGTGGGCCACCCTGAAGCCGGCCAGTTGCAGGAGGGCCTTGTTGTGATGGTGGAAATGGGCCCTTTGTTCCCTTGCCTTCCTCCTTCCCAACCCCCTCAATGTTGCCCCTAATCCTCTCCTTGACTATTTCCCACCAATCTATCAGGTTTTCAAAAAGTACCTTCAGGGTTCTCCATTCCTGATATCATCTGTATCGTCCACCAACATAAAGGGTGCAGTTCAAAACTATATGTAACCGCCATCACCATGCATCCATGACCATTAATCTTACTGCTATTTACACCTGGGAAAGAAGGCGTGGCCAAAAGACATGGCCAATAAAACAAAGCTATAGGCGCTTACAGGTTACAGGCTCCTACAATAATTCTTAAAGGTCTAGCATAATGTGAGTAAAAATTACATTTGTTTCTGGTGTTGTTGAAACAAAATAAGCAATGGCAAAGTACAAAGCACATTTTGATCAAAAAGAGAAAAGTTGGGAGGTTGTATTCAAGCGTAGCTCAGTAGCTTAGTACATGTTAGATAATAGACATACGTTTATTTGTCTGAGCACAAGGTTTTATTTTTTTTAATATTGCACCAAAGAATGTCTCAAGAATTAGCATATTTCTCCCACACCTCACATCTCCCACATGTCATTGCAAAATACAGTATTCAATATGAATGCTCCCTAGGCACTTCTGATGCATTTCTGTAGTTCATTACCAGCATCTCTGCTGGCAATACTTATGTCTCATTTAGGGTGGTTGCGGTTTGTCTCTTTTGTTGATGCTTGGCATTGTGGGTGGATTGACTTGCCTGTTGGGCCCAGGGTCAGTTCTCCTTCATTGTAAATCCTTATAAATCGAATGAATTTGCTCTCTAAATCTTACTTGTCTCCTGCTCCATTTAAACTTAGGAGTACCAAGCTGGACTTGTTGCTGTCCTTGTCCAGAGCCCTCCTGGTTGTGTTGCAGATTAAGATTATACCTAATGATTCTAGATTCCACTTTGCTGAACTGGTTGTCCCTTTCCTTGTTCATCTGGTCAGGCTTCTGACCTGGATTAGGTTTTCTAGACACAACCCACATGCATTTGGCACCCCATCCTAGTCCCTCTCTAGGTTTTCCTAGCCACTGTGCTTCAACAGTGTTGTTGTAAATACATTTGATTGATTGACTGTGGGATCAAAGTGGTCTGATACACATTGTTGACATTGCAGGATGTTAGGAGTGGATTGTTTTTGATTTGCACATATCAGAACCTAAAGATGACCAAATACGACTCAAAGAACTGAAATTAGCAGAAATAAATTTACAGATTGAATTCAATAATAACATTTGGAATATATTCCTCAACTTGTTTATTAGACATACAGTAATTGTAGGACATGACATCATACTGTTGTAATACTATACAAATGTTTTGTAATGTCTCTTACAACTGAAAAAGGTCAAATCTAAAATGTGTGTATACAATTCATCTTTCAAATGAACATATTCAAAGCAACAATTTCATGTAAATATAGATTGAATATCTATACAGACAGCAACAGCACCTATGTCTTGGTGTGTATAGATGTGTGTTTCCATGGGTCCACCACTAGTCGCCCAAGTAGAGTAACGAAGTCCCAGTCGCAAGGAGTGCCACCGCAGCTGCCACGGCTACACCTAGGTAACAACAAACAGCTATATTAAATTCTTGATGACACTGAACAATATGTTGGAGGTTAGGGGATCACTATCCTATTACCCAACACAGTCATAAGAAAAAATTGGGAGTCCTGGTCTTTGTCTAGGTGTTCTCTAGCAAACTTTAGTCCTGCCCTAAAGTTTCCTCCTTGCAAATCAAACTTGTGCAGTCTCTTTCTTATGGTAGATGAATGTACTTTGACATCAACTGTGGGAAGCGCTACTTGTAGGTCCCGAGATTACATTTTAGGATTGTTGGAGACTTATTTAAGCATCTTTTGGTCTGCTCTTAGGCTGAACTTTCTAGGACGGCCTGAACTGGGCAGTTGTTTTAAATGTTATCCACTTGAAGTTACTTTCCCAGAAAATGGAATGGCTCTTTTGATCTCAGCATGGTGATTTCACTCATGTCAACAATCAAGAGCAAACCAAACAAAAAGTCTGAGGTTTAAATAAGACAAGCTCCTCCACAATCCTTTCTAACGATGTTCAAATCTTTTTTAGTTTTAGGCATTTTAAGAAGTGAATATATGTGGGACACCCCCCACATATTTATTACTTAAAATGCCTCAAATAAAAAAAAAAAGTATCTTTTTCCATACAAAAAACACTAGAAGCGCCATAGCAGGCACATTTCACCTGCATTCCAAGGCTGCAATTCTCTTTTCTAACAGCAGATGTCGCAAGGGCTCCCATATACGAGTCTTCTGTTATTCATTTAAAAAAAATATTTATAGTGTATAAATATATAGATCAGTGGTATTCAATTAAAATGTATAAAGGTCTAGCTAGACCAAATTACTTCAAGCAAACCACTTATTTGTGTTATGATTCAGTGCCAAACATATTGAAGTGGTCTAGTAGTTGTATGTATGTAGAAAACAACTGTTTATTTTATTTGATTCTCAAATAAAATAAGTGTACAATATAATAATAATAATAATAATAATAATACATATAGCTGCAAGCAGCAAATTTAAATTTAAGTTGCAGCATACAGGAGAAGTTGAACCATGAATCCTGGGTTTACAATCCGTACACTCTAACCACTATGCCCCTGGCAAAGTAATTAACTTAACCTTTTCAGAATGTTTGGTATTAAGAAAATATACATGGAAAAGGGTTAGAATTATCTCCTGACAAAATAAAGCATATAGCTCCACAAATTGCCAGATGCCGAACTAAAATCATTCATGGGTCTTATCTGAGAGGTGTTACTGGCGGTAAAAGCATGAAACTCAATGATTATTGTTTGGCCAAAATGAAAAAAAAAAAATTGAGATGAGATCATTCTCTATCTGCGCTTTGATGACAAGACCACAAGGACTGCCCGCCTTGTGACTGATACATTTGCGATGATATCAGAGGTATACGATAAGTTTGTGAGAAACAGTGCAGTGAGAACATAACTGTATTAGATGAACAACTGTTCCCTTGTGGTGTTGCTTTACACAATACATGGCCAATAAACCAGACATATTTGGCATTCAATTCTGGGTAGCCGCCAACAAAATACATGTTGAACGCACAACACTATTTATGGAAAGATGAAAGTAGGCCCGGTTGTCAGTGGTTAGCCGAAAATATTGTTATGCGTCTGCGAAAAGGAGTAAAGTCAATGTTCAATGTTCAGGGAACAAAACTTGTGAGCTCTGCCAGACATGTTAGCGATTTGACTTGAGACCAAATCTGATGATTCGTGATGCGGTCTTTAGGTGGGGGATGGGTGCATTCTTTACTAGCTCAAACAAAGTAACCCTGAGCACAATGCAATGGCCAAGACTAACCTATTAGAGGATCTACTAATTACACACAACCATTAGATTGCTCATTTTCATGAATGTTTCAAACATTCATAAAAACATAATTTCAATAGCTCCTCCGTGTCCAGCCTATTGTGCAGTAGGGAGCTGATTGAAAATGAATGATAGGTTAGGCTCTATAATATGATATATTATATCATGCGTTATTTTCTCCCCAACTTTTGTTCCCTGTTTGAGTTAAGTCTGTTTTTCATTTGGTGGAACATGTTTGATGTTCTTACTTTGTTCTTTTAAATGTCACTTAGTGATATTTGGGTTTTGTGAGCAGGTCGATTCATTGTGAAATTTAAAACATAACACGGACATTGGCCGTAGATCGACAGGTGAATGGGCAAGACAATCTCCTTGACATCGCCAGTTCAGTTGCCAAAGTCATTTTGATTTTATAATTTCTAGCTTGCTATTTGTATTATTCCACCAATATTTCCCCATTGCAATGTTGAGCGCGATAGTAAAAATCGGTTATAAAACCAAGCCAGACCGGGGACTTTACACATTGTAGTTACGGCAATTGTTACACCCTTATCTCGAAAACCGAGCAACACTCAATCAAAACACTTTGACACAAGATAAAACAATAAAATGCTAATTAATTACTCAAAAATCATACAATGAGCTTTGTAAATTGGAAAACCTGCAAAATCGGCAGTGTATCAAATACTTGTTCTCCCCACTGTATATATACACACACACACAAACACAGTGACGGCTGGTGGTGATATTGGGTGGGTGGGCTAAATATGTATGATACATCCATCAAGTTCACCTGCAGCAACATCACACCTGAGATACCAGGTTACAACAACACTTTGTTATAGCAAGTGTTCTACAATAACCCTATTGAGAAGTACCCATAAAAACACACACTCTCACACATAGACACACACCATTTGACTATTTTCTCTGTACACAGCCATGTGCACACCATATGCAAGAGCAGATAGAACAGAATGCTCTATCATAGCCGACAATGTCGGAAAATGGTTCATTAAGGGATGGACTACAAAACAATGTCGGAAAATTGTTCATCAAGGGATGGACTACAAAACATGTTCCAAATATGATAACTGCTGATGCTGCAACTGTTTTTATTACAACCATTTGCACACACAGTGTCAAACATCATGTCATTATATAACAGAGACAAGCAATATGTAGACAAGATTGCGAAAGGAAACATGTGTGATGGTCTTTGAAGAGAAGCTCACATTGATGAGCTCTTTGGGATGCAAAAAGGCTAATCACCATGTGATTGAAGTCTGGTGATTTTTGGATTAAATCCTGCTCAATAGACATCATAGCCAGTGCGTTCAGCCTACATGTCCCATATTTCTTTTGAGGAACGATTCGATCCTCATGTGTACTGAAACACCCTCACTGACTCTGCGGATATCACAGGTGTTGTGATGGCTATTTATTTCAATTTATCAGAAAAAGTGGGGATTGTTCTCGCTCAACATCCTCAAAAGCTACTTCAACACTGAAAACACCACACTACTGTGCATCAGCATTAGCTCATCTTTCAGTTTCTCCCAGTAGATCATTGGGAAATGTTAACTTGCAATGTCAAGTTGCTTCGGGGGGAAACTGGCCCTAAACACGAAAACAGTTCAGGCTGGGCTTTCTCAAAGTGAGCTTTTGACTGTTTTATCATTATTACACTGACACATTATCAGACGTTCACATCCTGCGTGGCGTTGCTGCAGCAATAGATGTGCCTGAATGTGGATGAGTGTCATCTGTAGTCAGCTTGTCCTTCAGTTGAGCTAAGGAACAGGAAAAATTCTCCAGTACAATTAAGCTATTTCCAATGTGACTTGTGCTGCACACGTGTCCTCATTTTGTTGTATAAATGCTTCCTATTCACAGTGTGAGGGTAGAAATAGAACCAAGGAATACTGCCAAAGAGATACAAGCAGAAGACCAAGGTGAAGGTACGGCAGATTTACCATCCGTCGCATTTTAAGCAAAAGTGGGCTCCATGGAACAAGACCCAGGAAAACTTCACTTTTGAAAGAAAAACTTGCAGTTTGGAGAAGACCCCCATCAAACTTTTTTCTGTAATCATTGAATGATACAGACAACATTTGATTGCAGTTATTGCCCCTTAAGCTTGTGCAGCAAAATATTAGGTTAAGGGTCATCCTATAAAAAATATTTGATCCCCTGCTGATTTTTTACGTTTGCCCACTGACAAAGAAATTATCAGTCTATAGGTTTATTTGAACAGTGATAGACAGAATAACAAAACAAACCTGAAAAATACATTTCAAATAAGTTATAAATTGATTTGCATTTTACTCAGCGAAATAAGTATTTGATCCCCTATCAATCAGCAAGATTTCTGGCTCCCAGCTGTCTCATACACAGGTAATGAGCACTCTCGTTAAGGGACTGCACCTAATCTAAGATTGTTACCTGTATAAAAGACACCTCACCTCACACCACAGAAGCAATCAATCAGATTCCAAACTCTCCACCATGGCCCAGACCAAAGAGCTGTCCAAGGATGTCAGGGACAAGATTGTGCAGGCCTGTCGGACGTTTGCCAATTAATATCTAAATAAATCATAGGAGAACTGGGTGAAAGTGTTGTGGTCAGATTATACCAAAATCGAGCTCTTTGCCATCAACCTTGCCGTGATTAAAGGAGGAGGAATGCTGCCCATGATCCCAAGAACACCATCCCCACTGTCAAACATGGAGGTGGAAACATTATACTTTGGGGGTGTTTTTCTGCTAAGGGGAAAGGACAACTTCACAGCATTAAAGGGACGATGGATGGGCCAATTGGAGTCAATTGGTGCAAATCAATTTATAACTTATTTGAAATGAGTTTATTTGATTCTGTCTCTCACTGTTCAAATAAACCTACAATTAAAATGATAGATTGATCATTTCTTTGTAAGTGGTCTAACGTACAAAATCAGCATGGGATCAAATAATGTTTTCCTCCACTGTATACAGAAACATTACATAATTTTATTCTCATTACTCAAAAATCGCATTTAAAGGACATACCAATGTAATAGTTTTTAAAGCTTTTGGGAGCTTCATTAGGATGGTCACAGGCCGTCTCAGGAACAGCGTCAAAAGTGGAAGTAGTCTTCAGCTTCAATGTTGTGTGTCCTGGTAAAAAAACATTGTTGTCTTTGGTTATGCAGAAGGGGAAAGATTAATAATTTTAAGTTGATGTTATGCATCTTTCATATATTCACAGTGTACAGTGGGGCAAAAAAGTATTTAGTCAGCCAACAATTGTGCAAGTTCTCCCACTGAAAAAGATGAGAGGCCTGTAATTTTCATCACAGGTACACTTCAACTATGACAGACAAAATGAGAAAAAAAATCCAGAAAATCACATTGTAGGATTTATTATGAATTTATTTGCAAATTATGGTGGAAAATAAGTATTTGGTCACCTACAAACAGTCTCACAGACCTGTTACTTCTCCTTTAAGAGGCTCCTCTGTCCTCCACTCATTACCTGTATTAATGGCACCTGTTTGAACTTGTTATCAGTATAAAAGACACTTGTCCACAACCTCAAACAGTCACACTCCAAACTCCACTATGGCCAAGACCAAAGAGCTGTCAAAGGACACCAGAAACAAAATTGTAGACCTGCACCAGGCTGGGAAGACTGAATCTGCAAAAGGTAAGCAGCTTGGTGTGAAGAAATCAACTGTGGGAGCAATTATTACGAAACGGAAGACATACAAGACCACTGATAATCTCCCTCGATCTGGGGCTCCACACAAGATCTCACCCTGTGGGGTCAAAATGATCACAAGAACGGTGAGCAAAAATCCCAGAACTAGTGAATGACCTGCAGAGAGCTGGGACCAAAGTAACAAAGCCTACCATAAGTAACACACTACGCCGCCGGGACTCAAATCCTGCAGTGCATTTGGATGATCCAGAGGAAGATTGGGAGAATGTCATATGGTCAGATGAAACCGAAATATAACTTTTTGGTAAAAATTCAACTCGTCGTGTTTGGAGGACAAAGAATGCTGAGTTGCATCCAAAGAACACCATACCTACTGTGAAGCATGGGGGTGGAAACATCATGCTTTGGGGCTGTTTTTCTGCAAAGGGACCAGGACGACTGATCCGTGTAAAGGACAGAATGATGGGGCCATGTATCGTGAGATTTTGAGTGAAAACCTCCTTCCATCAGCTAGGGCATTGATGATGAAACGTGGCTGTGTCTTTCAGCATGACAATGATCCCAAACACACCGCCCGGGCAACGAAGGAGTGGCTTCGTAAGAAGCATTTCAGGTTCCTGGAGTGGCCTAGCCAGTCTCCAGATCTCAACCCCATAGAAAATCTTTGGAGGGAGTTGAAAGTCTGTGTTGCCCAGCAACAGCCCCAAAACATCACTGCTCTAGAGGAGATCTGCATGGAGGAATGGGCCAAAATACCAGCAACAGTGTGTGACAACCTTGTGAAGACTTACAGAAAACGTTTGACCTCTGTCAT
>JACXGK010003359.1:0-45718 GCA_016801125.1 Novumbra hubbsi | reverse complement strand
ATGGTTCTCCCTGCCCATCTCCCCTCAGGAACCTGGAGATAAATGGTTCTCCCTGCCCATCTCCCCTCAGGAACCTGGAGATAAATGGTTCTCCCTGCCCATCTCCCCTCAGGAACCTGGAGATAAATGGTTCTCCCTGCCCATCTCCCCTCAGGAACCTGGAAATAAATGCAAGGTACGGTTCTCCCTGCCCATCTCCCCTCAGGAACCTGGAAATAAATGCAAGTTACGGTTCTCCCTGCCCATCTCCCCTCAGGAACCTGGAAATAAATGCAAGTTACGGTTCTCCCTGCCCATCTCCCCTCAGGAACCTGGAAATAAATGCAAGTTACGGTTCTCCCTGCCCATCTCCCCACAGGAACCTGGAAACAAATGTGATCACAGTGGGTGGCTACTGATCAAATTTCCGATTGACCATTGTCCAAAACAATCATGAGATTTAAAAGCATATTCTTTGTTGACAAAGTTTCCCTATATGGCATGCAGTGCATTGAGTTATGTGTTGCTACACTCTTTTGAAATGTGTGCCAAAGTATGTAGGCGCTTAACAAAAAACAACCACTCAAAACCAATCCAGTTTACAATAACTGTCATTCCAAATCAGCTCTTAATTTTCTGTTAAAATTCTTGAATGAAGCCTATAGGCCTATTTTAATGATAAAGAGGCCAAGACGATTGTCAAGCCTTTTAATACAATATAATTTTAATGTATTTAATTTAATTGGTTAGGCTATTATATTACCTTATTTGTCAAAGTATATATGTAGCCTATAAAGGAAAGGTATAGAATGTCCAACACCCTCTATGCTGCAAGAAAACACCAGCTCCAGACATTAAAGTAATATTTTGCAACTAGGCTGTATAAAATAGAGCACAAAATGCACTTGTTTAGAATTAAATACTGAAAAAAGCAAAGATGTTTGCCTTAACGGAGTCCGGTCGGGACTATGGGCTGAGACAGAATTGATATGTTCTTTATTTTCGACACAGCGGAGAGAACCGCGCTTATTTTCCCCAATTATTTCTGCATATTTTCAGGGATGTCTGCTAGTGGAGTCGATGTCTCAACCAGGACCTGTAGACGACGCGCTTCGTTTAGAATGAGGTTGGCGCCTCTTTCTCTCCAGCAACACCGTCAGGCCATTACGCGCAGAGAAGTCACCTACGCTATAAATACAAATGCGTGCATCGTTAACTCCAAGAAATACATCTGAAAATTAAATCTGCTCTTATTCTTATTAACCTCTATAAGTCACCTTTATTACACATGTGTGTTTAGTACGTTGCTTTGTGAAAGTATTTAGCAAACTCAATAATGAGCTAAATAAACGAGCTGAACATCAAGTGAGTGTGTGCGCTAAACACGTGAAGTGATTGCTCCTCAGAGTGGTACTGGAACAATGTTGAACGACAGTTCACCGGCCACCTCCAATATCACTCCATGCTGGAGTCAAATTGGACCGGCGTCCAAACAGCTCCGCTTACATACTCTTTTAACAACACCCCTGTTACACCATAATCACAGAAAAATTGTCAGAAATTGCCTCGGCGGCTTGGGTAAAGATTTTCAAAAGATAAAGACCTGGTATATTTCTAATTTTCATACATAAAATAGGCCAGCATATTTGAAAGATTTGCATCTTGCAGTTGACTCATCCAGTTGGAATGCATAAATGTGACAATGTTGCCAATCCTTCTTAGACTGTGTAATGCAAGAATCAAATCAAATTCTGCTTCTCCCCACATAAAAAATGTCTGAACTTCCCATATTGTGTGTGTACCTGGTGGGACGGCTGCTGTTGAGTTACCGCGGCCCTTTGCTGCATAATTCATAATGTTCATTCTACACACTCTGAACTTGTTTTACAACAAAATGCAAGCAGCTTGTTTATGTATTTCCCATGTTTGGTCTCGAGGTGATGGCCAAACCTAGGCAGCTTTAAAGCTTCTTTTGAGAGCAAACATCACATATAATCGCAATGGTTCATCTTCTGTTCCCGTGGTAATGATGAAAGACAACGACCTGTGATGAAGACTGGTAGGGGAAGATACGTTTGGTGATAACCAGGTCCCAAAAGGCCCTCCACCATGATAATCTCTTATCAGGGGAAATATAGAAAATATGCCCTCAAAAAGCAGGACAGCTGGTGGAGACAATGTTAGGATGACAAACCCAAAAACGCACCAATATCAACCTTGCATTTTATTAACAAAATGTAATTGTGTGGTTCAAAGTGGATTTAGATTTCCTCTATGGCCCTTTAAAAGGATGAATGTTCAAATATGTTTTACCATATGTTATACTGTTTATATTTCATATTTCATAATGTTATAAATGTTTATGGAACTTTTGTTTCATTGTTTGGCCAATAAGGAGTAATGCTAAATAAACCCTACGTGGGATAACGTAAGAATCCCTGTTTATGTTGGTTAAATGGGAAAGGGAATTACAGAACCAGGTGAGGGTTATATGCTACTACTGGTTACACCACCTGGTGCCATAGTAATGTACATCGGAGCTAGACTAGTTATGTGCATAATTACTGGTATGTTCTCACTATTTGAGCAATTTAACTATTGCTTAGCATTACTATATTTAAATACTTTGAAATACATACAACGACATTCCTCATACTTGTACTAGGTAAACATCTAATAGGTAAAAGTACTTGCACGCATCCAGGTACTGTATGTTCCTTTAAGATTTCATGAACATTGAGGATATCTCCTGCTTGGAATCATATGTTATATTAAATTGAAAACAGGGACTCAAGGGAAAAGAAATGCTGAAAATCTTTGAAACTTTTCCTTTTAAAGTTTTAAATAACTCCTCCTCCCCTAACAGGGTTTTGTGAATATCAAAACATTCTTGCATATCTTCAGCTTGTTGCATTTTTGTAACAACTGTTAAACAGCTGCATAATACTGAACAATATATTCTTCTTATGATCAAAGCGTGTGATTTTGTGCTGGATGACTCTGCCATATATGGAGTAGGGGCTTTACTGGATTTCCTTCTGTCCCTAAAGTTGACATTTAGGTACTGTTCAATGTTTTCAAATCTCTATTACTTTTCTTCTAGTCATTTAGGTGTAAATACAATTCCATGCAAACACAACAGAAAGACTCTTCAAGAAAAAAATAAAAACAACTAATTAACCAGACAGAAGTGGTTTCACAGAAATTATTATTCAAGATAACCATATGTTGCTAAAGCTTAGCAACACAACGATGAGAAGGATTAACCTGAAAGTTAATATGAATCAACAGATCTTATTTGAGATCAGCAAAGAATTTAAGAGCCCAGGAAAGACCATTTAGAAAAGGAATGTCAAAACAAACTCCTGGAATGTATTTGGCAACGACTGATGATATTAACACATGTAGTCCCTGTTTCTAAACATAATATGTTTAGAAACAACTTAAGAATAGCTTTAGCCAATTTGAAATCATAGCTAGGCTAAACAGCTGGTTCAAATTTAGATTTCCCATCCACCCAATATGCTAGTTGTGTCTACAAAGGCTTGTTAGCTAGCATCAATGTCACATACAAACACTTCACAGAGGTTAGTTGCAGTTTAGGAAACAATTTCTAATAAAAAAAACTAAAACTGTTTTGACAGTGGGCTTGGAACCCTAGCTGCTAGTTGATGCATGCATTTTGAAATAAAATAATATAAACATTCCGCCGCTACTCAGCCAATCAATAGCAGCCACTGTTGTCAAATTTAATTCCTATTAAAAGGTATTGTAAAATAAAAGGTCAAAACCATCCATTTAAAGCATGTGGGGAATATAGAGTGGCATACTATAAAACAGAACAGAGTAACCCAAATAACAACGAAAGGTTTAGTATATGCCAGTACTTTTGATTTGTCCCATTCAATTGTAAATCGCTTGAACGGAAAGAATGAACACAGTGCTACAAATGGAGGAATGTTATTATTTGTATTGACTGTTTTGGATACAAAAATGTTATCGCTTCCACTAAATCAACAATCACCTGTCCCCAGTAGCTCCGTCATGTAGCCCATGGCTAAACAATATCACTGTTATTCAGCCAAAAGGATGAGCCGTGTGTTCTACCTCGCTACATTCAGAGGTATTACTTTGACATATCACATTTAATCTGCATATTATGTTAGTGTAAGGCTGTTCCCTTCACACACAGTAGTCCAATTTGTCTTAGGATGGTGCTTTTATGGAAACAGTTGCCCTATATTCCTTTTATCAATTTTAGGGACAAAAAAATCTTCTTTCATTCCAAAGTTTTGGCAAATGGGTTATGTTAATTGTGTTTCCAGCACATGTATTGCCGGAACAGAAATTTAAATTAGAACTACTCTATCGTTCACATTAAAGAAAGACTGAAATTATGCAAAAGGTACAGAGGTTGGAATGCTGAGGACTGGGGTAAAGTAATTTTCTCTGACAAATCCCCTTTCCGATTGTTTGGGGCATCCGGAAAAATGCTTTTCCAGAGAAGAAAAGGTGAGCGCTACCATCGGTAATGTCATGCCAGCAGTAAAGCATTGTGAGATCATTCATGTGTGGGGTTTCTTCTCAGCCAAGGGAGCTCACTCACTCACAATTATGCCTAAGAACACAGTCATGAATAAAGAATGTTACCAAAACATCCTTCGGGAGCAACTTCTCCCAACCAACAGTTTGGTGACAAACAAAGGCTTTTCCAGCATGCCGGGGCACCTTGTCATAAGGCAAAAGTGATAACTAAGTGGTTCAGGGAACAAAATATTGACATTGTGGGTCCATGGCCAGGAAACTTCCCAGAACTTAATCCCATTGAGAACTCTTGAGGTCAATCCTCAAGAGATGAGTGGACAAACAAAAACCCAGAATTTCTGGCAAACTCCACAAATGAACTACGCAAGAATGGGCTGCCATCAGTCAGAATGTGGCCCAGAAGTGAACTGACAGCATGCCAGGGTGAATTGCAGAGGTCTTGAAGAAGAAGGGTCAACACTGCATGTACTTAATTAAATTGTCAATAATAGCCTTTGACACATTTATGGACTGCTTGTAATTATACTTCAGTATACCATAGTAACACCTGACAAAAAACATTGACAAACATCTGACAAAAAACACTACAGCAGCAATCTTTGTGTAGGTTTAAAAACTTGAAAAACAATGTTTGCTGAATCAATCTATACTTCCCACAACAAAAATGTCCCACTGTCTCTACAAGCTCTCACAGAAATGCAGTTTGTGCCAAATATCCCACCAGAGCAACATCAACTGTCTCCGATTTGATTGACCATTACATGATCATCACATGATATTTAATCAATGATGTTAAACAGAACTGCACCTTATTTGAGCTGATATCATAACGAATGCAAGGTTGTTTAATATTTCTAATTCACAACTGATTCATTCATACATACAGGATATTATTCCTGTTAACTAGAGAAGGATTAACAATCAGTTCCCTTATTACACAACTTGACACTGTTCATACGCATGGAAATAGCTGAGCGTAAGTTTACGAACAAACATTCTCGAGCAAACATTCATATTGGTGTATTGAGCTCACTGTTTGATTTACAATTTTGGCTTCTGCATGATTAGTTTTTCCTGGAGATTTTATAAATCTCCAATCATCGCCTAATGAAATTTCATTACAGAAGGTAGGTCACATCCTACTGTTTCAGGTCCAGGTTTGGTTTAAATCTGCTTGAGGTACAGAATCAGGACATTTTTCTTATAGATGTTTTTACACTGCATGTCTTTCCTTTGGTTTGCAGGTTGTTTGGTAATTGTTATTCATTCTTTATAGTATAGCACTGGATAGTACAGCACTGGTCAGCTAAACCGGGCAAAACAATGTAAATATCTCTCTGTTTGTTTTCTAACGCCCACATGATCATTCAGAGTATTCAGGTGCCTAAGGATGTTCAGGGAAATCCATTTTTACAACAACATTTTCATTAAATAAACACACATTGATTAAAGTAAGAGGGTTAACAATTTCCTCTTAAATCATGACAGGGGGACTGGAAACTTGTCATGTGCAACTGGGAGAGACTTTTGAATGCTAGATTATCTATTGGTAGCAGGGTTGATGTGTTTTGCTCAACCAGCTCAGTTTTCCTCCATAGCAGACAATAACATTAGTTCATTTAGAGTACAACCGGCTCAAATGCTGGTACACTATATCTTCAGTATAATTCACTGTATTTCGATGATTGAATTTGTTTAAGGAATTATTCCACTAGTCAGGTGGAAGTGGATGTAAAACAATTTTCTGATAAGCATGTTAAATAAGCAATCTTTCCAAAGGATTGTTGTCAAGCAACAAAAAACGAAACATAATTGAGTGGGTTGAAGTGACCCAGGGTTGATTGAGGGACGTAAAAATGTATAATGGTTGCTCTTCATCAGGTCTTTATTCATCTTTTTTCTTGAATTCTCTATGTGGTCATACTTCAACAGTGGCAATTTGATGAGATGGCAATAACTAATTCAACACACTTAAACTCTAGATGAGCCCCTTGGCTTAACTTCTATTGCTGAGCTAAGATGGATACCATAGGCTTTCGCTGAGACATGGCCAAGTTCAATATTTGGGTCTTTTGATTTGTCTTTCATAAATTCTATACAAAAGAAATTATGTTCACTAAATATTGGGGGAATGATAATAGAAACATTTTTGACTTGAAAACCAATATCGTCAAAAATTATTCTTTAATATTTGCTCTCCAGGATAAGTTAAGCCCTCGAATCAATGCCATGTGCTTTTGCCCACACTTTTATTTTGGGTTACTTCATATTTTGATGGGTTGTGCAACCATAACCCAGGATGCATGTGCCTCTACGAGTCATTGATTATAAATCAGCTTAGTATGCCCCAGTGCAGACCCCACATTGGTTGGAAAGGCAACCTGAAGCCCCCAATCAATAGCAGATGGACCTGAGAAACAGCAATCTGTCAGGTCTGAAAGAAGGAGGGTAGGACTCCTATACCACTCATTAGGGCCCTGTGCCAACCTTTTCAAAAGCAGAGTGATGAAGAAGCTCATCGTTTCTAATGAGGAAATTCATGATCCATTGGTCAGCTGACTGTCAGCATGACTAAACTCTGTTATGTGGAGGAGGGCAGAGGAGACTGGAAAGGGAAAAGAAGTATAAACTGGTTTCTGTTACAGGCTGGAATGACACGTATGGGAAGGATTTTACTGATTGGATAAGGAAGGACATGTTTTGCGAAGAAGCACACAGTGATGTACTAATTATGTGAACTGAATAAAATGCACAAACAAGGAGTGCATCCCAATTCTAATCCTCTCCTTTTCACATCAGATGTTTTCTAGCTGTTCTGACTAACAAATAATACAAATAAGAGTATTAGGTATGGTTTTGTTTTGTTTTCTGAGATGTAGGTAGTCAGTCAATTGAAAAGCCAGTTGGCAACAATACACTATGGCTCTGTTTCAATTCAACCCAATTTCGATCTTTAGAAATATCTGAACAGAAATAACACAAAGCGAATGGTCAAAATATGAATGAATGTGAATAGTTTTATACTTGGGTCATACTTGAGACGTGTGCCGCAACACAGCGAATGGAAATCACTACGATGTGCAATTGAGCAAAGAGTGAAAGTGCCAAGTAAAGAGTGAAAGTGCCAAATAAAGACTGCATGTAAAGTAAATGTATTTTAAGTGGTGGATGGATGATGAACAAAATTACAGTATGTGTTTCAGAAGATGTGCTGATTAAATATGTCGCCTATTAGTCCGTTTCACAGTTTGAATTACGAGGAATTAGTTATTACTTTTTAAATAATCAAATTGTCTTCACTCCTTTGCAACCTGGGAGGAAAAGAAGATGCAGCAAAGACAGATCAAGAAGCATTACAGATTTTTTTGTCAAGTGAGAAAAAAGATAGTTTAACAATGAGAGTGAACATTGAGCTTGAGGAAGGAAATATTCTTGTTATTTAATTTGAATGAATGCTTCCTGTCTGCAAAAGCACTTTACATTTCATGTGACAATGATGAATTGCTGCAATTGACAGAAACAGATTCACAGTTAATTAAAATTGTAATTACATGCACTTTATCCATTTAAAAGAAGATGAATGTGAAATCATTAGGAGCCCTTTGAAAACCAGATGTTCGTTAAATTATATCTTTGAACAACATTGTTCAATAGATTGCCAGAATATGGGTGTACTGTAAAAAGTCTTTGTAATGTTTCCTCTAATGCTTCTAATTTATCTAAGCCGCCCTAAATAGACCGTTCCTGCTGTTAAACAAAAAGATTTAGCTTGGCTATCCAACAATATTTTTTTCCATCTTCACAAATGTTCATACATCTGACAAATCCAGTTAAAAAATATTTCTCAAAGTCTTTAATTTACCTGACAGAAACATTATGAAATCCACGTAACATAAAGCGTTTACATATCAGGGTTTCCAACAGGTGTACACATTGTGGGATTATAGCAACAATGATAAAAATGCATGAGGGTAACTTCCTGTGATTTCCTGGGCATAATCAACGTAGAAATAAAGAAAGGACGTCCTTCCGCTTGTCCTCAGACACAAACCTCTCTGGAGAACGCTAACAATAATGGCTGATGGTTTCTCTGCTCCAATTACTACCTGCTGTTCAATTCATTGGGTAGTTCAAAGAGTCCCACATCACTATTTAGAGTAGAAAGACCATTACTCTGACTGACTGTGGGACACAAAGTAGAACCAATACAATAGTACCCTGTTGCAGTAGGTTTAGCCTTCCACAGAATGACTTCCAGACTTCCAATGACATCTCATATATTTATATATACATACATGTATCTTTTTCTGCTTGGTTAGATCTGACCTAATCACAATCAGTTACAGCATAACTCTACAGTATAACTCTCATCTTGGTTTCCAAATACCCCAAAAACCTCAACAGAGCCACACTTTGACCACTGGCATATTTAAAATAAAGCATTTATCTTCTTCTGCCATTTAAAACAGTACTTCCCACAATCTGAACACTCTGGTCTAAAACCCTTCCAGCCTTACATGTATATAACTGTTATATTTCTCCGTCCGACATGCCAGGAATCTGACTCACACTGCTTTATTTCCCTAATACAAGCCACGCTGCATAATATAAATTTGTATGCCTTTAGGTACAATCTTAGCTTCGGTACAGTAAAAACAGCCCTGCTGTATGCTACCTAGCTCCACATTTACTCCACTCTACAGGATTTCCCACCAATGGAGGCATTCATTTACTTTTAGTTGCAATATGAGCATTTTCAAGAAGGTGCGCTTTAAACAGGTGTACACAGCATGGGGCTGTATGTGGTGCAGTTGAATCTATCCAGTTTTTGTGGATGACTGTGCACCGTTATTTTTGATGTGTGCAGATGTCAAATCTTTATTTGAGCCAGTTTGCTACGGAAAGAAAATTATACTGCAGCAACAGAAAATGTGAGTCATTGTGTGTGTTGTATGTGAATTTCATTTTTCTAATGTTTCTAATGATTCAGATTTTGTAAGAGAAACCCAAACATGTCAGGGTGAAAATTTTTTGAACATGCTTTACATTTAACTTAAAGCTATTCCGAGTTAGATTGACCAGTTCTGTACATACTTCATAGTTTGACCAATGAAGTTCATGCCTTTTGCAAAAGGTTGAGTTTTTTTTATCTTTCATTCATATCCTGTATATATATATCTTATTGAGTCAAAATTCAGACACACTACTTCCTATAAATGTTAGCCAATAGTTAAAAAACCCTTATCCTTATCACCACATTTTGAAGTCTGGTTTCAGAGGAATATTATTGCAAAATACACTTAATAGACCGACATTAAAAGTACATTGTCAGACCTAATTACTTCCACAAGAATCAAAATTGCAAATCAAATTGCAAATTTAATGTAATATCACTAGGTGGCAATATGGTTACATATACCATAGTTGTGCTAATAAGTCCCTGTGCCACACTGTGAATACAGTACATTTATATAGATGAGATGATAATATGGACTAACCAGACTATTTTCAGATATGTTCATAGAGCATGGGGTAGTTAATGAACAATATATTACAAACATTAGAAATTCTTATCTAGGAGTGGTAAACTACAGCGGTTTATGACCCAAATTGGGCAAATGCCTTTAACTGATCAGTAATATCTGTATTTCGATAATTGAATTAATGTAATATAGTGAAAACAAGTTCCAAATGTTTTCAATATCCACCTTGTACAAATAGAGGATAGGTGAATCATGCAGTAGCCTATCATTCAGTATACAGAAAGGATTTGAGTAAGGAGTAGCATTGTTCCGTCTGATCACAATTGCCATATTGGCATGTGTACGACTGCAGTCCGTAACGCAAGGCTTTGCCTGAGTCTGCTGTGAGCTTCCTTTCCCTTCTCCCACACCAGGAAAGTGACAGATCCTCGAATGGGAGATGAACTGGCTATGCTTGTCAGTTTTTCAGTTGAAAGTTGGTATTAAATAAACAACAGCTGTGGTAATAACCGAAAAAATATAAAAACACTGTCTCCACTTTTAAATGGTGACATATTGAAGCCTGGATTGTTCCTTGAGTGATGTAGAAGGACTGTCTTAAAGGTAACTTTTAGCAATATTAAAACAACCAGGTACAGTTGAAAACATAGAATGTTTTAATGTTTTTGTCGGCGGTGAAACAATGAATCGGAGGACTTATTCAACCTAAGGGACGTGACTGATGGCGAATCCCTTGACTGGGATCAAACTCACCCTGTGGCACTTGGTTCAGCATTCACTTTGTTATAGTCAGGTTGTCATTTCACCTGACAGGGAACGTCCTGGAATAAGGTTAGATGTTTGGTTTCTGTTTCTTTACCCCTTTTCTAAGGGACAACTTCAGTGAACATTAGCTCGACTTACCAACCTATTCCCCACTCACACAGGGATGCCGGTCCACCCACCAGGTAGCCCGTAGCAACGGAGTGCTGCTAATAAACGTGTCAACTTTATTGACATACCTTTTGAATAATGGATGATTCAATTCATTACGTCGTGTTGTTATTGTATGGCAAGAAAAACAAAACACAGTGAAGAAATGCACGTTGTTTAATTATAACCAGTGCTACTCAGACACGGAGCAGCCATCAGTGATCAATACATAATAAGATCCAATATCAATTAGGTACCTCTTCAACCGGGACGACAGGCCGACCACGGTGTGACTAACACCCGGTCCCAGGAGCCGCTGTAGAGAGGCAGATCCCACCACCAAGATGCACATTTGACAATTCTGAAGGACCTTTTTCGGTGTTTTATTGCATGGAACTAGGGTTGTGAGTCCGGGTTGTCCCCTAGCTCGCTTTAGGCGGAACAGAAAGCATTTAAGGGGGCGTCCTAGCAGATTTTTAAAGATGACTGGTAGCGTAACAGCATATCATTCAGCTCGAGAGTCATAGTCGTGTTCTACCAACCGGCCTAATAGAAAGAGAAACCCACGTGAAATAAATATCGCGAGGCTGGCTCCGGCTCCCAGCGTCAGCGACGGGGCCGGCGACTTCTGTAACGCCCCGCCACGCAGGACCGGCGCTTAAAGGCACGGCAGAGTCACTGAAGCAGAGACAGAGCATGCACTTGAATGATTGAGGTTACACAGGTGACCTCATAAACTAAAATCCATGGCAGACTCCCAAGGTGGGCTCTGAATTATGCTGTCATTAAAGGACAGGCCCAGTTGCCAAGGTTAGTATGTAAAGTATAATCATCTTCTTTCCCTCATCCAGTCTCTCATTAGTTCTGTTCATCGGCCAAGCGAGATTATACCTTGAACTTGCTTTGCTATCCCCGTGTCCCCGCTGGGAATGGCCCAGGAATGGTGGCGCGATGGCCATTTATATCTAGATATCTCAGGTTTAGTAGGCATGTCTACCGCCGCCTGGTGAGTATATGAGAATGTCCCGAATGACTCCCTATTCTCTTTCCTTTGACCCGGGTCTCAGGTTAAATGAAGGGCACTAGAGAGGGAATGAGGGTCCCATTTGGTGCGCAGTCTGTGTAGGTCCTGTCACCACCGTCACCACCGATCATGAGGTCAGGCCCATAAAGGAAAGAGCTGTGCCTTGACTTATGGTCATGTTACATCCTAATTTATAAAAAGCACCACTAGAGATGTCTCCCTACTGATACTGTATATTCAATTGTTTGAATTTGTTTGAATAAGACCCATTTCTTTTGTCTCCCTGGGTATTCGGTGATGACAATTCCTTAATGAATAGTTTTAGGCAAATCATACATCAAAGCATGTATTATAGCTGAGCTTTAGGTGAAATAATAGTATATAGTAGTGTGGCATTGAGCACAATGAGGCTCAAATGCAAAGTTGCCATTTCCTAGGTTCTGGGCTCATGAAGAAAAACAGCCATTCATTTTATCCATGGACATTGCTTGTGCTTCAAAGAGTTAAATATATACAAATAATCTTAGTGATAAATTATGGTGTTACGTCCCCAGTGTGTCTGTGTTGCTGTGTGTTTGTATGTGTTGCTGTTTGTTCCCCTTTTCCCACACAGGTGCCACTAATCCCATCAATCATGTTCATCTCCCTCCCGTTATTCTGTTCAGCTGGTTCCTGCCCCCCCATCAACCAATCACATCCTTCCATCCGCAGTACAAGATCCCTCCATTCACCACCCCGTCAGATCTCAATCTCTCACTAGAATCTCTATCGCTAGAGCTCTCTCTTTTTGTTCCCCATGGTCTGTTTGTTAAGCGGTTGTTAATCTTTGTCAGAGCTGTGGTTGTTGAGAGTTGTTAGAAGTGTCACTTAGTTAGTTAGTTTGTAAGTTGGGGTTTTGGTTTATGGGTTTATGGTTTATGTACGGTACCTGTTCTGTTTGAGTTGTTTGTTGTTTGTTTGTTCCCAAGGGGGAAGGGGGCCGCACCCTGGGAGTGTGTAGGCAAGAGGCCCGCGGGCATACATTTTCCCGTAGGAGTACTTTGTCTATGCACACTAGGTAAGACCTGGGCGGACCACCCCTTGTATTTCTTAGCTTAGCCAGGGGAAGTTATTATTTTGTTAGGTAAGTGCTGGTTAGGGGGTTTTCTGACATTTGCTTTCTTTGCTTTGGTGCCGCCCAGCCCCTTTCCCCAATTTTACCGTGTTGTGTTACGTGGATGAATAAATCCCCTGCACGGTACCCTTGGTTGTCGTTGTCTTTCTCACTTGCACCTCACGACCCCATACCTTATTTCTATTATTTCACACGGGTGTGCACGCACAGCAGGGTGTTACGCTTGCCAAAAGGCGTGCGTAACATATGGGTTCTAATTATTAACATTCCCCTAAAAAAGTGCTAGGGTATATGGTGAAAAAAAGTGTTTTGTAGACTAACCTTTTCTGTGCAAAAGTCTTAGCCCATCTGATAACATCTTATAAAGCTATTTTTCCAGGTAGTACATGTTTATTTGCCTAGACACATCTGATGATAGAACTAATACAAATGTAATACAATAAAAATTATAAAGCTGTGTTGTCCATGTTTTGTCCATCCTAAAAGAAATAGCCAAATGAAGGATCTAATGAACAGTACTTATGGCAAGAAAGCAATCCAGTGAGGTGGATGCTTAGCTCTTGACAGAGACATTTAGCACCAAAGCACACAGTTTGATAGTCAGAATACTTCAATAACAAGAATATAAAGTAACAAAACTGAAACTGTCATGTCTTTCAGGAAGTGCAACAGGCAGATATGCTTCGATAACCCAAAATATGAATAGAGATCCCAGTGTACAGGTTTTTATGTCCTTCCCAAGACACCTCTGTGTTACCATTTGCCTGCAATTAGATATAATCCATGTGTGAGTGCATCTTTTAATTTGTAATCATGTCTGGACATTACAATGACCCTTAATCTCATTAATAACACCCACGGAAATGGTCCAAATGAATCAGCAGGAATGCTCAATTATTGAACGTTTAAAAACTTGAAAATACTACCCAGGCTGGCAACATATGGTTGTTTATTTGTTTTTTCAAAGCCTGGCAAAGTCCAGCGTGAGAGTGCCAAATAATAGCGTTTGTAATGGAATTTTGCCCATTTAGTAAGATATTTTTGCACCAAATGTACATCTGAACAGACGTGTTTACTTTTGCACTTGTGTTAGTAGGCAACATATCTACCTACTCATTTAACTACAGAACCGGTTGTGGTTTCCACAGCAAAGTTGTGTTCATTTCCAAAAAGGCAGAACAGTATTAAAGATGTGAAACTATGAGTGTGACTGATGGCAAAATTCCCATAAATGCCATGGATTGTGAAGGCACGCTTCACAGTTTGAATTGTTTCACCTGCCAAGAATTTTGATTCACATCGGTTGTATCCAGGAACACACAATTGGCGATGATGATGTTTCATGTTTTCCAGGTGGTATATATTCCTACTGTGAAATGGCTCCCACAATAGCACATGCCAGCTAGGAACAAAGTGACGTCCTGATGAAAAACATGGATATGACATCACTTGTTCCTCCGCAGACAAGAGAAGGGACTGTATATCATAGCTCCTTTTAAGAGACTGCAATCAAAATAAGGCCAGCCTTTGAACCATTATTGTATCATTGTAAGACAGAGTGAGACTACAAAGGGGGAAATAATGTGCTTTGCGCTAGTCTAGCGATGCTCTGGTTTACACATTACCATAGTTGAGTTGTCAATTGACAGTGTTCTTTCATTCCTCTTTGAACATCACTTCCTCTCTGTAGATGTATCTTTCATTGGAGCAAGATACAACCATCTTGACAACCACGTTCTTTTGTCTTTATCTACAAAGTCTGAGCAAGTTTTGTTTCCGTTAGAACTACTTCCCCAATATGTAACGCATAATCAAAACACATTTTAGATAATGTGTTTGATTCACATAAACATTGTCTTGCTGCTATCAAAACGCCCACCAGGAGTAAAACCCAACGGTCCTAAATGTATTTTTATCTGTCAACTTTTAGCATTTGTCTGATGCAACAGCTGATGGCATGGAGCAAGTATATGTCAGTGAGCATGTAATATTAATCAATCTTGGCAGCAGAAATGTCCTTTAAAGACCCTAAGTCCCAAAAAGTACCATATTACCTACGTACTGCAGGGCACTACTTTTGACCATAACTCTACAGGCCCCAGTCAAAAGTAGTGCATCTTTAAGGGAATAAAGGGACGCAGTCATTGGTGTCTCTGTGATTCCTCACCAATCCTTTACAAGCAGAGAGTGTAAAGGCTGATGTAACAGGTATTTGTTTTAGGGGTTTCGGGTCAACTGTGGCATAAAGTGGTAGCCTAAACTCGCAGTGTTTTATCGAAGGAAATACATACATAGGCTAAAGTCAATAGGTTGGTGACAAGACATTGGCAAAGCATACTTCAAAATCAACCCAGTGTCCTAGCAATTCCATTGTGTTATTTCCTCACAATACATAACTATGAATTGCCATGTGATTACCATGTCGCTTGTTTAAACACGGACTCCACATTTACTACATTCCACTTGTACATTTAATGTATATTTAAAGGCCTATCCTATTGACCAAACAAATTAGAATTCACCCTGTTCTCCTAGGGCTACACTCTCTGATTGATGGCATTATTTTATTAATGATTTAGAGCTGAACTTTGCATTGTGCTGACACCAGACATGGGGTGGCTAAGCTATGAATTAAGCCCCAAAATCCCTTTGATTCTTCCTAGCAGAAGACTGCACCATCACCATTACTGATTCTCCCCAAAAAAATGACACCTTGGCTGCAGCCCAAGTTGAACCATATTCCATCTGTAGTGTGCTATTTCTGGGCCCAGTCTCATGAAGACACACACAAGGTAGGTGGGGCGAAGGTAGCACAATATAGTGTCTCGGGTGCCATTTGGAACATTACAGTATGTAGGAGGCCTGTTCTCGCCACTATCCACAAGTCCGTCCATCTATCAAGCTACCTGTTATAATCCTGCATAATGGAAAAGCAGAATGTCACCTTGTCTTTCTGAGAGGCAGCTGATACCCTTCTGTAAGGAGAGAGAGAAAAAGTAATTTAGCACAAGTGCAGATCACATTTAATTAGAAAGAGCGGATTTAAATTGTCATGCATCAAACACTGCGAGATGACCAAATGGAAAGAACTTGGGCCAGGGGCCAAGTTTCCATGAGCTGCCTCACCACCATCCAAATCCCTTGAGCTACAGAGGTCAAGAAGTCACAGCACAGCCACCTTAATTAATGATGACCAGGGCTTAACGAACCACCAGAATCTCAATGTTCAAACCAACTAGGGAAGTGTCATAAATAGCGACCTGTTCCCTACAGGCTATGCTGAAAGATAGCACACTATACTGGGAATTAGGTGCCATTTAGGATTCATGAATTATCTATGCTATTGTAAGAAAGATAACACTGAAACAAGTGTCCTGTTTCAAATCCCTTTCTCATCAAGTCGTTTTTCAATCTATTAAAAATGCTTCATGTAATAAATCTCTTTTTAATTAGACACTAATTAAACTAATTGAACACATTCCATTGCATGTACGTGACAGTATCAGATAACAAATCTTATTTTGGAAACCAGGACAGAGTGAGATGTTTGTCAACGGGGTCTGTCGCTTGTGAGTCAATTTTCTAAATTTTGGTTGAACCAAAGGTGGAGTGATTTTTACTTTCATTATTTTGCCTACAGCCATCAATCCACCCAGCTGTCAAAGTCCATTAATGCACATCTACATAAGCGAGGGCGCAAATATCCATATGGATATCAGTTTTCATAACGCAGATGAGAGATGGATTGGACTGACACAAAAATTAACTGCCATTTGAATCTTTTGTCAAACAGGAACACACAGCCAGAGATATTGGATTCAGGTAAAATATGAGTCATATCTACACTCCATTAAAAAAAAGACTTAAATCACACCTCGGGTCTCGTTGAAGGATGTATATATGACCAAAATGCTTACTATACATTGTGTAAGTTGTTGAGTATTTAATGACGTAACAGCGATCAATGGAAACCAAAATCACCAACCGATTCAGGGACGGATTCCAACTTGCGTGAATTTCATCACAACCCATGAAGTAACTCAGTAGTGTGTCTGGCCCACGTGCCTGTATGTACTCCTGACAACGTCTGGGCTCCTGACGAGACGACGGATGGTCCCTTGAGGGACCTCCTCCCAGACCTGGATCAGGGAATCAGTGGACAGTCTGTGGCGCTACTTGGCAGCATTGGATGCACTGATACATCCCAGAGGTTCTCAATTGGATTCAGGTCTGGGGAACGTGAGGGCCAGTCAATGGCATCAATGCTTTCATCATCCAGGAACGGCCTACAAACAATTTACCACTCACTGCACCAGAAGGAACCCAGGGCCCACTGCACCAGCGAAAGGTCTGATGACTGGTCATCCCAGTACCTAACAGCAGTCAGGGTTGTCCACCATCATCCTTGGATGTCTGTGCAACCCTCCAAGGACATGCCTCCCCGGATCATCACTGACCCACAGACAAACCGGTCATTAAGGGTGATGTTGCCGGCAGCATAGCGTTCACCACCAAGTCTCCAGACTTTTTCACGTCTGTCACAAGTGCTCAGTTGGAACCTGCTCTCATTTGTGAAAAGATGCCAAAAGCGGACCGGACAGTTCTGGTGTTCTCTGGCGAATGCCGATGGAGTTGCATGGTGCTGTGAGCACTGGTCCCACTAGATGACGTGTTCTCTTAATTATTCTTTTGCATTGTTTCTTGAAAAATATATGCCCACTTAGAACATTTTATGCCAGCAACACGTATAAAAAAGGCTGGGACAGGGCAACAAAAAAACTGAAAAGTTGTAATTGGCTTGTAAAAGAAAAACATCCCACCAAGAAAACTCTACCATGCAAAGAAGAAACCATGTATAAAAAACCTCCAGAACTTTGGACCAGAGCACGGGTCCAATGCACTGTTACAATGTATGACGTACTGGTGCCATTTTAGAAGCACACATCTCAAGGCATCACCAGTACCGGCCATAACAAGTGTGGTAGCGCTTCCCTGAGGTCTTCTTCCTGGTCTAGCGAGGCTCTCCCATGGGTTAATGGACCCCCTGTCTAGACACATCTCTACCAACACCCTGTCTCCTACCAAGCTTTGCACTTCCTTCAACCTAAGCCCATGCTGTATTTCTCTCATTATCACAGTGTCCTAGGAGAGAGTGAGATAGTTATGTTGAGGCCTCACACAGAGGAGCTACATTGATGTATTACAGGCATTGGAGAGCTCTGGTCCAAACAACTTGTGAACAGACTACTCTCTCAACGGGAAACCCGCTATTCATGTTATCCGGAGGTCGACTGTAGTTCTCCGTTTCAAATACATATTTAAAACATTTTTGGGTGCACAGTCATTTGTACTTCACTGGCTGGAATACAAGTCTGAGGTATGTGTAACAAGATACTTGTTGCACAATGCTAAATACTTTACAACAGTCCTGATATCATGGTTTCTCGGGGTGGCAGAAGAAAAATAATCAGCATGCTTTGCAATAATTTATTTTTAGTATCCAAAGCAACTAGCAGTCAGTGCAATCAACTGAAGCAGATAAACAGCCACTTATCCAAGTCATAGCCAGTAAGAAATGAAATTGTAGGTTTATCCAGAATGTTACATTGTACATTCACTTTAAGGCTATTTTACAATTGTATTTTAGTGATCAGGATGCATACCTACATCTGACCGCTTTCATCGATTCGTGTCTCACCATGAATAAACCTGCATGCAATCAATATTTGTTCCTTTTTTTTAATATTCGTGCCATTGACATAGTCAATAGGTCTATAACTGACTGAAGCGGTTTGCAGAGGTGATTAAGTCTTTACGGATGGGTTTGCTAACAAAGGCACAACACTCTAAGACCACAGGGACCATAGAGCCTTTCCTTGGGGCCAGTGAACCAAAGGACTAAAATCCTGCCTCAATCCTCTCACTACAACCCAGATCAATGTCCAGCACAAACAAAAGAGTCACGATACATGTCCACTCACACAAGCAAACACAGACACACACACTGCACCTTTTGTGTAGAGAATAGAAAACAACCTACTCCTCATCGGTCCAGCTGAGGTCACACCTGCATAGCTATAATACAGTGTTAAGGGATTCTTAATAAGATTTGCAGGCCAATTAAATGCATTGTCAATAGTTCTCAGAATGCACTTACATCAATCTGTGCTAATCTTCACGGCACAGAACAGTTCTGGGTAAGGCTATAGCTGACGTTTAATACTGTATACTCCAAAGGGAGAATATGCCTTAATTTGTTACAGCACTAATATAGTTTGACAAATAGACTGCATGGTTACAATAATTGTTTTTATTTAGCTTGTAGCATATCAATTCAAACCGCTCTCCTCATTTTTTATGGCATCTTGTCCCTATTGATTTATGAGATTTCAAGGGGAGATTTTTCAAAACAAAACAGTTCAAAATAAACTGAAAAAAGATCATTTTGAACCAAATAGAAAAAGTCTGCCTTTTCAATTTGGATGTCAATATTCAACCTTCTGTATACCCAGTTTAAAAGCTTGACAAATGATAAGAGAACTCATGACCCCAGGGGGAGGAGAACTCATGACCCCAAGGGGAGGAGAACTCATGACCCCAGGGGGAGGAGAACTCATGACCCCAGGGGGAGGAGAACTCATGACCCCCGGGGGAGGAGAACTCATGACCCCAGGGGGAGGAGAACTCATGACCCCAGGGGGAGGAGCGTTCCCTTTCACCTGGTGCGTCGACATGTGGAACGACACTACAAAGTTTTCCTACTTCTGAAGTGGTACATTTATTTTTAAGTTGTGCTGTACAGCTTCTGTCTGGTGACCTTTAGCTCATCCCAGACTGACTGTTCCTAATTATTTTGAGGGCAGCATCTTGGGATTTTGTTGAAGCTCAATGTGAAATTAAATCTGTCATCACATCTCAGGCAATAGAGCACCCACGTAGTTTGAAAATTCCAAATGAATTTAAGTGGAGGTAGTGGTAATGACGAATCAAGAATTGGACAGCCGTACCCTGTTTAATTAAATCATTATTCAATGATAACATCCCTGTTCGCTGTCATCAGTGAAATGACAACAGGGGTTTCCAGCTGAAATACCAGTTCACACCTTTATTAATGGGAATGCATTGCAAGGGATCCCTGGAAGGACAAGTCACAATGCTTTTAACAATGGGTATGTGCTGTATCTACGGATGAATGGCATTAAAACATTAACTGCCATTAAGTACTTTCCATACCAATTGATGATATTTCTGTACTTCTTTACAGGCAATTTGGCCCACTCTTATTGTAAAAACGGTTCTAGTTCTCCAAGATTTGAATGGTGGGTTGGGATTAATTGCTGACCATTTCAGAACAGACATTGTTTTGTCTTAAACCATTCTTTGGTGCTTCTTTGAGGTTATTGTTCAGCTGGACAATATACTCTGATCGAACCAGTTTTCTAACAATGCGTCTGACACTGCGCTCAGAAAATCCTAGGTATTCTTCAGATGATACCACACGCACAATCAAGGCACTTCACCACGTATGACTGGGAATGTGTTATTTTCTTTAAAGGTTTCGTTTAGTTTTCATATAGAGATTGTTCTGTTTAACCAAACAAGTTATAATTTCATCAGTCCACAGGACATTGTCCCAGAAAAATGGTGGCATGTTCAAGTGTGTTTTGGCAAATTTCATTCAGGATTTCTTACGTCTCTCTCTCAGCAGTTTCCACCTTTCACTGAGATGGTGACGGATGGCATGAGTTGGAACTGTCATACCTTGTGTACGAAGGTCAACTTAAATCTGTGTGGCAGTTGATCAAGGTGATTTCTCCACAACTTGAACAATAATTCGCTGGAATCTTTCATCAAGTTGTTCTCTTGCGGCGATGTCAAGGGAGGTTGGCTTCAGAGGCGTAGGCTTTACACGTCTTCATAACGTTATGTATGGTGGAACTTCAAGGTCTCAGGAGATGGACGACACTCTTGTGTCTGAACTCCTCAGATGAGTCTCCGGTCATAATTCTTTTCTGAATCCTAATTGTGACACAAAATAAGACACTTTATTTTCTTGATTCAAGCTGGTTTAATAAGTGATTTTCATGTTATAGGAGTGTCCATCCAGTTAACATATAATGTTAGCAAAAGTTGGCAATCAAGCTAGCAAGTGACAGGGATAGTGCATGAAAACCATCATTGCTAGAATGGACAGTGTCCATTTACATAGCAACAATGCAAAAAAATATTAAAACAATGACATTCACCTGTGAATACAGCATTGACCCCAATGGCTCATTCTTTCATTTATTCAAATGTCCACGACATTTTTAAAGACTCTACATATAGTTACATTGTCGTTGTATTTTTTTCTATTAAAGATGATGACACTATAGTAATAACATTTGCAATAGGCTTTACCTGTATCTTTGTGAGGTGCGAGTTAAGGCGTGATGCAAAAAACAAAACAACATGAACTTTTATACTTTTACGAAACGTTATTGCAGCACAACACGGTTCAAACAGCACCACTAAAACCTAATAACGCGTAAGGGGTTGGTTAAAAACAAGGAACTTAAATAAAAGTGGCGATGACTGATGATGTGCAGGTACGTCAGAGGTGCGCTGCTGCCATCAATTACAGCCGGCATTTAGTACGTCGGCAAGGCTGAGCGCCGGAGAAGATATCACGCAGTTGCCACGCTGAGCCACGCTGAGCAGCTATAACAATATTACAAATACATTAACTACATTTGTTCATAATTATTTTGTATCAGAGGGCATGTTAAACAACCCTTTTGAATATGGCATTGTTGCGGTTGCTCATCAGTTTGTTGACTAAAGTAAACTAAAGTTATCCCGCTGACGGGTTTGAATATTACACAGTTCGAGACTGTTTGAATCGTAAACCCTTGATAGAGCATGCGTGGATGAGGCATTATAGTTCTAATGTGAATTGGCTTTGTTTTTGGCTTCTTACCAATTCACATTTCTCACATAATGTGGTTTTTTGTTATTAATATAGTTTAATAGCACTCTTGTTCCTGTAGTTGAAAGCTTTTTAATACAAAAGTATTTTTGTACAATTTTAGACTAAATATTTCAGTTCCGTTCGGGTGGATTACCCACAATTGAAAAACCAAAAAATAATCACAAAATCTAATGTCGAGCATTTACTGTCCTTGACACAGTAACAATGGAAGATCAGCTGACCGGTTTCTTCATTCTAAAGGCTTTGTCGGGCCAATAGCAAATAACTTTGCTCACTGCCCTGTGTAATCTCAGACTCATTGTTGTCGCGCCGGGAAATCAGGCAGTAGGACATGCTTTCAAGGGGCATGGTGGAGCCAGTTGATAGCATAGAAATAGAATCTCTAGAATGAACAATATCCATTCAAGTCGAAATTCTTTGATGGCTGGGTTGGAGGCCATATTGAGTGTGAGTGTGTGCCTTAATTGTATGGTCAAATTGCTGAGTCCTGAGGGGCTTTTGTTAGCTAGTAATACTGTTTCTAGTTGATTTATTAGAGGCTCCTTTGTTGATGGTTCAGGTAGTTATATTGTGCAGCTAGTACTTTGTTCTTTTAATACCAAATAACAAGCACAATTCCTCTGAAAATAAACTACAACAAAAGCCTTATTTCAATCCAGCCCAACAAAGTTTAGCAACTGATATTTAAAGGGATTTTTCCCATTGAGCTGACATCTGCAGCAATGTGAAGTCTAAAAGGGGTAGTTGCATTGAGCCTGGCCCTAAGCTTATTCAGCATGTGTTCTGTTTTAAAGTATAATGGAATAACATTACTTCTAAAGCCATCTGTGATATTTGATACGTACATTTCTGAGAGAAAGCATAAAATCAAGTCCATACGCTGCGTTACCTTTCATAGGCCTACTTTGAGACCACATAGTTTTTGATCGATGTTTATTACATTAAGAAAGTGTGATACATGCATAGAATTTAATTAGGAAAGACTAACACAAGTGACTGGTTTAAGGAGTAACAATCCCATGTAAACTAAAGTTAGTGTATCTATTAAAAGGCACTATTAATTAGGCATATTAAAACATTAATTGTACAATTAATGTATTGACATACACATAATCTGAGTGAGGAAATTGACAAACACATTATTTATGTATAGTCTTTGCATAACGTATCAGACACAATTTGTAAATGCATGTTAACAAAATTGCAGTTTTGCCAAAGGGGAACACCATTATTACAACAATTTACAACAACAAAGACCACAGTCCAAAGTTAGATTTTTGTTTGTACAGATGTTGTATCCCAATATTGGTCCACATCCACACAGCAGAAAAATATAATGAATAGTTATAATATAATAACTATGTGTAATTTATTAACATACATCTTATGTAAAACCCGGTACATTTATTGGAACGTAAGTAGACATCTAAAGCCTAAGATAGACTGAAAGTTTACATTTCCTTCTCAAATTAAGGTATGACATATCTATTAATGTCTGTTCTATCTTACTTCTGTAGTCTCCTTTGGTAGTCTGTTCAAGCAATATCTCCAAATGCAAGATTGCCCTGGCAGCCAATCTTCCACAAAACGATGAGTCGGTCAGTAATCAGCATGAAGAGGTTCTACTGAAGGAGAACAAATAATACCTTTCGCTGTAAGGGCTTTTTGTGATTGGGAGTTATGTCACAAAATACTTGTATTTGTGCGGTGGTCCAGTCATATTGACAGTTATTGAATAGCCAAAATGCTAAATAAATAACACACTTATTGTTAGCATTTCTCTAAGGAAGGAGAGTTTGAAAGACAGACTTGTTTTCATAAACCACTTTCTTTGTAAGATTGACTAACACACTGGTCAGCTTCATGACTGCCTTTTCAAACAAGATGTCCAGTAAGCTTCAAATAGATGTCTTCGGACAAAAAAACAAGCAACTTTAAAAAATGGCAGTGAATTTCATAGTAACAGACCATTAAACCTGCGGGAAGTCTTCTTGTATACCATCTAAGGGGTTTTGACAGTACCGGTGTCCATCTCCTTATGTAACCGTGTTAAAGGTGTGTAGCAGTGAATGACAAAAGGTTCTTCCTGTGCGTGATTGACAAGCCACTCATACACTAGGTGACAATAGGGACATCTCTGGTGTACAAAAAAAGTTGCCATGGAAACAAGTGCCGGCTGAGGTAACTACGCGTTTAGAATAAAGAGAACAGGCCCGGGCAATTAATATGAAAAAAAAAATCTTGCAACGTCTAAACGACCAGCCGGTGAATAAGGGAATAGGCTTTTGAGCTATTGCCCTCCTGTCTGTGTTCATGAATGATCCTTAGGTGGCTGAGGTTCACAGGTTGCTTCCTGAGGTTCAAGCGTTCGTTTGACAAGTATTGGTATCCTTTATTATGCACAGCCGAGGTCGAATACATTATGGGGGAGTTACATAAGAAGCCAACTGTGCCACTGGTCTTGCCAAGCATTTTTATGAGCCAAAGAAGGGAATGTGTTTGAGCAGTTTGTCCATTGAAACGCAAGGTTGTAAACATACATTTAGACTACAGTATCTTTGAAAATGGTTTCCTGCTATGTGTTTCGTACCTTGCTTGTATTAATAGTCACCGGACTACCTGAACCTAATTAGTGTAGTTCCTCACACTGCATCTTTGACCCATGTGTCAACCTATTCCCTATATAGTGCACGGGGCAAAAACGATGCACTCAATAGTGCTTAGGGTTTCATTTGGGATGAGGCGAAACGCTCAACTATGTGGCTTCTGTTTTGTTTCTGGAGGAGAGGCCATCTCGTGTTATGTGAATTACAATGTGAATTATAATAGCTGGCTTGCCCACTTTTATCACAATCTGTCAAAGTAGATTATTACAAGGCTTATTGGTTGCCTGATTTTCATTTAATGCCTCCGAGATGCGTTATTGCTCACACTTTATGATCTCATATTGTTTTATTGAACATGTATTGCGCATCTCTGGCAATAGGCCTACCCATATTTATGGCCCTGCAGTCAGTTTAAAAAAAGGCTTTTCTCCTGTGATTTTGTACTGTATTACTTAAAGGTGCACTCCTGTTCCATAATAATCTGAACTCTTGTTCTAGTTGAATAGTCCCCCTTTGCAAATAAATCACTGATTTAGGTTGAGAAAATAAGAATGACTGATCTGATTATAGCCTTTTAAAACTAGAAGGTGAGTGCAACCCATGGAACTAAAATTCTAATTTGGATTTCTGTAACAGATCAAAGGACAGATTTCCATTGGCCTAATGTACATATCTTGTGTTTCTTGGTCCAAGGGTCTCTTCTTCTTTTGGTGTCCTTTAGTAGTGTTGTTTTTGCAGCAATTCAACCACTGTCACACAGTTGCCTCTGAACAGGTAAACTCAGTAAAGTATTTATTTGGGCTGCAATCTGAGGTGCAGATTATTGTTGATTTATAAGGCTCGTTACTGTAATGAACTTCTTTTCTTCTGGCTATACTTACGGGAATCCGTTTTATCACAGTGTTTGGTTTTAATGACTGCACTTGAAGAAACTTTCAAAGTTCTTGACTTTTTCCAGATTGACTGACCTTCATGTCTTAGGAATGATGGGCTGTCGTTTCTCTTTGCCTTGATATTTGACATATATTTAATTCCATAATAGTCTTTTGTATACCAACCATATATTGTCACAACACAACTGAATGCAAAGGGTGTGCAAAGCTGTCATCAAGGCATCATCTTTAAATCAAACCATTTTATTTGTTTGCTACATGTTTCCTTATATGTTTATCAAACTAAAGAAAACCCTTGAGTGAGTAAATGTGTCCATAATCTTTACTGGCACTGTATGTCTGAGCTTAGGTCACTTGCGACGACACTTTTTGAAAAGTGTCATTTTAGAGGAGTCTGGCAATTGCAATGTGATGTTTTACTGGAGTGCACCTTTAGAAAGGTTTGGCATGTAATGCATATGACGAAAATAGTTTTAGTATAGAGGTAGCTGGGTCAGTGAAGGACATTTAGGATCCACAGGGCTTTACTTTATGAAATATTACTCTTACTGCACCATCCTTTAATTTAGCTTTGTATATGAACCATCAAATACTGTCTGCATGCAAAACCCAAAATAACACTGCAGTTTGTTACCAGGATGTGGCACTGCTTGGGAGCCTGAAGGAACATAGATGCATCTTAATTATTCCATTATCTAATCACTTGACAATGTTCTAAAATAATTATAACTTTTGATTCGATGTGCACAGATTTTTGTTCTTGCAAGTTAAACCCTGGTGTGAGAATTTTCTGTATGCGAATGCCAGACTAATAAATTATACGTGTTTTTAAAAGAGGAAGATAAATGGCCTTAATTCAGTCTACAGACATGCACCTTTGGGCTGTGTAAGTCCAGATATGTACTTACGTATCTTACGTAAGATGATGACGTCAAAATAGAACATCTGGAAAGGACAATAAGGTTTTCTTAGACATTTTGTGCATCTGGTTTTGAAGTAATCCAAAACGTTTTGAACAGTTTCCTAGCTGTATGCCCATATAGCACTTTGAAATAACCAAAATCATATTTAAAATGTCAAAAAGGTAACTTTGAATCCTACAGCATGGACCACAATTAGAGTAAAATCAAATATTCTGTGAGCTCCAAAATAACACTCTCACCTAATATCTGTCTGGTACCTAACATCCCAATAAAATCTCTTGCTTTAACACTGCGGCAACACCTGTCTTTTTTATGTCATTAATTGGTTAGTTAGTTCCTTCAAAAGCAAGATCTCCATCGTTAGTGGTGTTCCTTTCTCTGATATCCAGGTTCTGATATCTCGGCTGTATGTTGATTGTACAAAGGGTCACCAGAAGTTTTCAACCCAAGTGGAGCTTATTGTTGGATTATGATACTTTCTATAAAATCATATACATTCGTCATCTCAAAGTGGTCAAAGACAAGACAAAGACAACTGCCAGGGTTGGAATACAACGGCATACAAATGATGAGGAGTTGAGCCCACTCATGGCCCTGGGTGACTTTTACTTTGAAAAACAGCTCATTAGGGCTGGCTAGAAAAGTGGTATTTTCTCTCTGGCACAAAGAACTGTTAGTTTAGTAGATATTTGAGCAGTTATAATTGTGAATGATGAAAATGGTCTGTGAACTACAGGCATTGCCCGACTTATCAATTGAATAAATTGGGTGATTTTCCCCCCGTTAATATATCGTTCAAGGCAAACTCATTTTTAATACATCTTTTATTGCCCTGGGCAAAACTGTGTTTCTTTGATCCTACTGCACGCCTCTGCATAAAGGATCATAAGGAATTGTGCCATTAGGATTTGGGGGTACCATCTTCTTTTATCAATTACATCAAAGTTATACTGGTTGCCCATTAAACACACACATTAGGTCTCTCTGGACAGTAAAAAAAAAACATTGTTGGAAGAAACAAGGAAGGGCAAATCATTTGAATAACCCAATAGCCCCTTCTTCGGACCAGATAATCAACGATTGACTGGTAATACCGACTGTAAATTTGTCAAACCTCAAAGTATCATGCTTCTTATTGTTTTTCACTTGGGGCTAGCGGTTAGGAAAAAGTCCAGGGGCTTTCAAAAACTGTCTTCTGTTCGAAGAGTGAGTTAATGGTTCCCTTTAACCTTAAATACCTCAGCATTACCAGTTCGCTGAAACAAAGTTGTACTGACATGCTTGTGGGCCTGAGTCATTTACTCTTTAACAGTGGGAAAGCAAACACGTGCTGTCAAAATCGTGACAGTAGTTTAAAGTGAATGATTTTCATGTAGATACAAGATAAAAATGTATATATATATATGTATATGTATAATATTTCATATTTATTAAATTGCTGTTGATAAAACAGGTTTCATTCATTCATGCCTTCAATTATTTAATGGTTATTAGAAGGAAAATACTATATGAGTGTTTATATTAAATCCCTCTCTTTCATAATTAGAATGTATCTGCCATCTACTGAATATATCTTGAGCCCATAGGCTCTTTAGATATGTGGGATTGTGTGATGAAGTCCTCCATATGGGGTACTGATCACCACCACTCCCCCATGTCTTGTTAAATGGCAGCCCAGAAGAAATGGATTGGTCTCTCAAAGCAGATGCAATCCACAACAACAGACAGGGGGGCCTTCTGAAGCCGGCCGCTCTTGATCCTCCAGGACCAACAAAAGGCAGACACACAAGCAGACAACACAGACCAAACAGGCAGACACAACACAGACCAAACAGACAGACACAACACAGACCAAACAGACAGACACACAAGCAGACAACACAGACCAAACATGCAGACACAACACAGACCAAACATGCAGACACAACACAGACCAAACAGACAGACACAACACAGACCAAACAGACAGACACACAAGCAGACACAACACAGACAAAACAGACAGACACACAAGCAGACACGACACAGACCAAACAGACAGACACAACACAAACAAAACAGACAGACACACAAGCAGACACAACAAGACAGACAAACTCGACCTCCGGCTCAGACAATAATATGCATTTTATGAGCGTTCAAGTTGGAACATCTTTGTCAAATCAACCGAAATGAAATATGCCATAGAAATGTCTTTCAGTTCGATAGGGAAAATATTGTTATTAACATCAATAGATACTTTTTGCTTTAGACCTTTTTAGGCCAAATGTTTGCTGTGGAAAAGTTTGCATGCATCTGTTAAAAGATACTTCACTCTGGGGAAAATATCCAGAGCACATTCAGACACACTGAAATGTCAAACCCCCTCCAGTGGGTTTGACGCCAGGAGAAGACCAAGAGACTTGTCTATGGCTGTGTGCTATCTTAACGTAGTTTGTGCATAATCATCATTAAAAGTAGTTCAACGCCTTTTAGAAAGTAAAAAGGGAGAGGGGTATATTTAATTGTAAACAACTAGCAGAATGCTTCCAGGGAAAAAATTGTCTTGAAACTCTGAAAAAGTTGGTACATTGAGTTTATACAAAAACTTTAATGATGTATTGTGTTATGATCTAGAAGTTGACAGTGTTGATTATTGGTGCAATCAATTTAAATGATTAAATCAAAGATGAAACAACTACACCTCACAATATGTGAATAATAACGAACAACACGGTGCGTTATGCATAACCGTGTACTCGTTGTCTGTATTTGTGTGATCTTCAAACAGGAGACAGTTTGCATTATGTGGCATTAGTAAAGGGATTAGGAAACACGATTCATGGTTGCAAGACATTCTTCATTTGAGCAAATTGGTTTCTTTTCCCCTGCCGAACAACGGAGCACCGTCTGACCCTCCCTTAATCTCTGTGAACAAAAAGGCCTCGCCAAACTGGAACTGAGGGACCTTGTTATTCAGACCCTGATTAAGACAACGCTCCAGAATTAACATGAGGGCTATGTCCCATACGGCACCTTTTTCTCAAAGTAGTGCCCTCCATTTGACCAGTTGCCAATTTAAAGTGGCGTACTATATTGAAGACCGGGTGCCATTGGGGATGCACCCAAGGGCTTGTCCCCTATTAATTCTACGGTGTTATTCCTGTTAATCACACGCCACTAGCCAGCCAATCAGGGTGGTAATAAATAAATTATTACTTTTTGTTTTGTTGATGCGGTTAATGGAGATGAGTACAAGAAAACGAGTGCAGGTACCTGTGTTTGGAATAAATCCTACAGAAGTTGTATTATTCTGCTACTGGATGCTATGACATCTACTGTCTTTAATATCACCCGTTCCACAATTTAGTTTACATGGTCCCTGGTCCACTCTGTGCACCAAAGGAAATAAGGTGCAATTTGAAACATGAACCTGTGTTTATTTCTACGCTGGGATGGCTCACTTAAATGCTGCACAAGGTCAGAGATGGGCACAAATGGAGGTTAACAGGACCTAGGTTTGGGCACCTGTTCCTTTGCCCTAGTAGTTGCCAAGTGCCCTGTATCCCCACCCTGCTTGACATTCTTGTGCCATCTTCAGGTTCATCAACCCCCCAACCTGTCAGTTCGTTGTGCCTGCTGTCCACCCTGAACCAGAGACATTGAATACTATGAGTATTATGAAGATCACATTCTGTCTGTTATAAAAATGGAAAGCAAAGGTCAGTAAATGCATACATTTCCGCTCAATCCCTTCCTTGTTTCAGATTGATGGATAAATCATTATTATAATATAGAAAGTGTTTTGAATGTTATAAAGGTTGATGATGTAAACACCTTTGATAGAAGGTAAGATTCTTTGCCAGCCTTGTGAATAGATCTTGCATGGATGGTCTCCGAACAGGGAAGTCGCAGGATCACAGGAAAACAAGTTCCAGGAAGTGACAGGATCACACAGATATAAGGACACGCATAACCAGAGATTTCTAAAACTTCAATTTGACAAAAAATCTGCCGTGTAGCAAAATAGCATTTTTAATTTAATAACTGGTTGAGCATGTGTAGCTAGCAACCTAGTTTTAATATCAACAGTACTGACACATGAGAAGGAAGTTTGGTTAACATTGTCTACAGCATCATCAATATTCGGTCAGGTTGGCTGACAAGCACAACTCTAAGAGGCAGAAAAGACCCAGAGAGAGCGGGATGTCCCGATAACCCCCCATGGAACAAATGCCATCTCTTCTGCAGTCGAGAGTTTTAGAGAGCCTATAGTCAAGAGAGCAGCAATCTAGATAGTCTTACCGCATATTGGGCTATACGGTTATTATTTAATGTAAGCATGAAAGATAAATCACAATGAGCAAAAAGTTTAGAGCAAGCAAACTTGCAGTTTTAATCAGTAACCTCACTTTTCAACTGATAGCCCACCCTATTTCGCCGATGTCAATCACGCATTTGTGGCATTGTGTTTATATTTGCTCATCTGCGATGAGGAACAAGTGTGTAGAAGAACAAAAGCAGGCCTACACGTTTTACGTATGTATGCATTTATGTTTTTTGCCCATGTGGCATTTAATGTGTTCAGAATGTGGAGATGTAAAAATTAAAAATAAAGGAAAAATAAAGGAAAATTAAATACCTTCAGAGGGAAACGGGTGGGGTCCCTTTTGAACACCGGCCCCTGAACGGCCGGTTCTCTGTTTACACCGGCTGGTTAAACCACTAGTTCATGAGGATGCACAGGTCATGGCTGGGTTACGCTGTTGGTAGTGTGCAGGGCCTGGGGCAAGGTCCGACCAAAACCATAATATGCCCAGGGGGACATACTTACTCCGGATGATTGGCGTAGTTCTGTGTGAAAGGTGCACAGTCATGTGGGACCAGACTGTTAACACGTGGCGCTGTACTCAACCAGCGAGATTAATGGTTTTGACTGCGTGGCAGCAGAGTGACTGGGGATCAGTGGAATGTAATTGGGTTGAGACATATATGGGCATAGACAGACAGCTGCTCATAGCAGGAGCCAATCACACTCAATCCCTGCCACACTTCCAGTTCTTCACCTTTGGTGAGGGTACTCACATAGAGGCACCGAAAGATGCCTTATCAAAGGATTGTCGTAAGATGAAAGTTGTTTTCCACAAAGAGCACTGAGATTAACTCTAGCTACATTTTGAATTTAGAACTTTTTGTCAAAGTAACAGAAGAGAAGATGCAACAAAAACAAATAACAGTTTGTTCCAATAAGTGAGAAAATATCAAGCAGTACGCACAGTTTAGTATAGATTTTTATTTAGTTTAGATTCTTCCACTCTGAGCTGGTGAAGATAAACTTTTGCTGACACGTTCTTAAGACTTCAGTCCTGCTTCCTCTTGAACTCCTTTGACATCTACATGCACCTCTAATTCCACCAAAGTCCTTTCTCGTATGCCAGATGTTATGAAATAATGTAGATTTATTGGTGACATTGAGACTTCTTCTCAGACATTCAAATTACCCCCACTCTACTTACTTACCATGCTTCTACGCTAATCGGTTCACGTATTGGTTGGCAGTGGCAGCCTCACTACCAACAGCTGTGACCCCTCGCAGGAAGTCAGGCATCTCACTTCCTGTAGCAAGCTGTGCCGCTGGCTCCTCCTGGCTGGGGATGGCTTTCTAATTGGTGTCCTCTCACCTTTTGAAACTGGGATGCGAAATCTCTGACAGTTCTTGGCAGGAGGAAGACTTCAGCTGTCCTTGAAGAAAAGACAACAAAAAAGTGAAATCAGATGCAAAATGATGCTAAAATAAAACATTTTCAAGACATGCTACAGACTCTTAAAGGTAAAGTGAACTTGAAGTTCTTGTAGACACATAAGAGGGTAGGATAAACAACAGGAAGCACTAGCTCATATTGACATCGGATGGTTAAAAGCAATTGACCACCTCCATTAAATCAGCTTGGATATATTTTTTCTGTATTATGAATGATGCTATATAGCTGAGAATCAACATTATGCATGAAAAGTGGAAATAAAAAAGTTCCCTGTTTCAAGGTCAATGTCAAGAACTGTTTCAAACACTTCTTAAAATGGTTTGGATAAATAATAACTTTCTGCTCAAATGAACGTTTCAATATGAAAGGTACAAATAAAGACCTTGAAATAGTAATGTAAACACAAAATAATTTGTTGTTGTTTTACATGAGAACCGCAATTAGCAATAAATAGGATTAATAGGGTTATTCTCGTTTAACAAATTTGTTACAAAACCCTAATATATTTGCATAATACAGAAAAGAAAGATTTCTAGATTTAGGCACAATGTTTTTATTCAAGCACATAAACAAAAATTAAGCAGTGATTTTTATATTATGCAAGGAATTCGAGATCATTAAATAACACACATATGATTTGTCACACTCCTTCATGCAATGATTCACACATTGAAGGAGGCTGCAGAATGCTCTTTCATCAGGAATGAGAAGTTCTGGAAACAATCTTCATAAATTTGAATGGAAAACCACAATCATATGAGCTTGAACCTAGTAATGTAGAGACTTAGAAAGAGGTGTACTTATCACATTCGACATTCACTTGATTCTTGAGATTGTAATTTATTGGGGATTCGATGGATTATAAATATTTGTAAGTATTTGCTGCATAATTCTGTGAATCTGAAGGAAATTTAAGATAAGGAAAACATTACAAAACATCCCAGTGAGCACAGTTAGATACATATTCAGTAAGTAGAAGCTGCATCACACCACCCCGACAGTTCTAAGAAAAAAAGGTTTCCCTAAAACTCAGAAGGCCACTCGTGAGAGCCGCCACAGAGAGAGCAACGATCATTTTAAAGGACCTACAGAGTTTAAAGAATTGCCGTGTATCAAGAATCCTACGTAAAACTGACCTGTATGGGACAATGGGAAGAAAGGGTTACTTAGAAAGCATCTGTTGTACGATATAAAATCTCTTTCATTTTATTTTTCAATATTCAGGGATATCTAAGATGTGTTTGTGCTGTGCTCTCAACCAGCACATTACTAGAAGGCCAGTTCACCTGTTGGAGCGAGCGCTCAGTTTCAGGCTGGGTGCTCCCGTGACTTTAGTGCGTGGGCATTTTAGGTCTGGAATATGTGCCTTTGCACATATTCCTCTGCAAGTCACATGGCAACAAAATCCTAAGATGCAAAATCTTTCACAACAGTAAAGTCTGGTAACAAATGAAAATTCTACATAGAGATCCTCGAACAGTGCTACACAACCACTGAACAACACACACTGCACTCATATATGCTTTACAATTTTTTAACATCATTTTTTCATGTTTTCCTGTGATTTCTGTGATGCAGGAAGTATAGGCACCTACATCTGAAAACATATGAGTGACCCAGCTGAAATTTGGGAATCGGTTTTGTGGTCAGATGAGACCAAGCAAGCACTTTTTTGCTAAAACTGAAAGTGCCATGATTTGCAAAACTTCACTGTAACTCACTGTACCTAAAGTGAGGTATGTTGGTGGCTGCATCATGTTGTGGGGTTGAGGGCAGGGACTGAAAATCTTGTTAAAATTGAACAAGGAATGGATTCAGCAAAATGCAATGGAATTTAGAAAGAATATCTGCTTGAATACTACTTCTATTATTATCATCATTATGATTATAAATAATTTATTATGATTCGTTCAGTTCATCATTATCACAAAATGTGGTGAAAGCTACATTGAATTGGCTCAGGCCAATTGTCATAGAATGCATAGAACATAAAGGCATATTCAAGTGTTTGATATCAAGAATAATGTCTGCACTTTTGACTTGATCAGATGATGCACTTGGGAAAGGAACACTATCTACACTGTTAAGAGGAAGCCCTGGGCATCAAACATCTAAATGTCAGAGACAGGCTAAATTCAAAAAGAAAATTATTCATGTGACCCCTGGCAGAGGCTGAACGAGAGGTCACCACGAAGGCTCATAAGCAGACAGGGAAACTGACAGCAAGCAGCATCAGAGACCTGGATCCCAAATGGCACCATATTCCCTATATTGCGCACTGCAGATAATCAGAGCCTTATGAATATTTGTATTGACCCTGGTCAACAGGAACGCACAACAGCGATGGAATAGAGGGACATTTGGGACACAGACACAATCTTCAGACGAGGGGGTTCAATGCTCCAGCAGCTGTTAGAGCAAACAGTAGGAACGACCTGTTCAATAAACCATGAATAAGTGTTAAAGAATATGCAAAATGGCCTCTTGTACGAAACGTAAACGTTGGCATATGGACAGGGTGGTTCAGATTCCTTGGGAGGTTTAGAACGTAGATAAGAGGCGACAGGGCCACCAAAGCCAACTCCGTTGTGTCACCATACATTTAATGTTTCCTTTGATCTATATTGATCAGGAAACATTTTTTGAACCAGAATGAAAGGATAAAGGTGACATCGATAGGCAGTAGCAGATTAGAAAGGAACAATTCAAGGATTAAATGGAACAACATATTATTGATTATTCAGCCGGTCGGGACAGAATTAATTGTCAGGAAACAGTTTATGGAAATTCTATATGGTGTTATAAGCCGAAAAAGATGTTCTGTAGAGATTGTTTGAAGCCAAAGAGCACTACCATATCTGTCACCTATCACATCGATCGCACAGAAAAAAAAAAACTAATTTCACATCAACATTGCTTGAAGTGTTTGTTTATGTCTGTAGATGCAGAGGTGGACTGTGGCATAAATCAGCCCTGGCATTACATATAGATATGGACATGTATGTAAACATTTATTAAATATATATATATATGCTGTCATGAGAAAAACTTTGAACACCCGGTGAAACACTTAGTTATTTCTTTGGTAGTCCAGCTCCTCCAGGACTTGCTGTTGCAAGGACATTTGCTGTGCCTCCCAGTACAGTCCCAGAGCATGTTGGAGACATCTGGAGATGTGCCGTTACTCGAGGAGAGCTGGGCAGGGCTGTAGAAGGGCATCAACCAGGCAACAGTAACGGTATCTGCTCCTTTGTGTGAGGAGGAACTGGAGAAGCACTGCCAGAGCCCTACAAAATGACCTTCAGCATGACCGTTTTTTTGGTGGATCTGTGATGCTCTAGGAAGGCATATCCTTAGATGGTTGCACAAACTTCCTCATATTAGCTAACCGCTAAACGTAGTACCCTGACTACTACCATTGGGTTTCTCCTGGTGCAGTGAATTTGGTTTCTATTGACCATTGTTATGCCATTTTGTTCTCATCAAATTACACAATGTAAAATGTTACATATATTTTGTTCATCGAGACCAGATTTGTGATTTAAGTTTCCCCTTCATTCTTTTGATTAATGTACATATATACACACTACCGTTTAATAGATAGGGTCGCTTAGACATTTCCTTGTTTTCAAAAGGAAATAACATTTTCCTGTTGCACAAAAGGGAAGAGAGCTTCGAGGAGAAAGGCTGAAGAGTGTTCAACGTCGATACAAAATCATCTACGAGAAGTGGAGGAATCACGCAAGGATAGGCTAGGAACTATTGACAGATGAGGCCTCTGAGGGCGATTTTAATGAGCTGATTGAGATTATGAAAAACACCTGTTCTGATGCAACGGTAATTTTTTAAGAGATCAGTGAAATACAAACTTCTCATCCAGATCCGCGGCGCCAAGTTGACACGTGCATTTCGCTTTCAGGATTCATTATTTGAAAGGCAGAACAACAACTAGAAGTGCACAACAGCAGATGAAGAGGAAGAACCTTGGCCTGATGGTGGATCGATGCTAGACTCAACAGGTTATTTGTCAAGGCCACAATCTCATCAATCAAAATGTAGTTCTACCCACTCTGGCATCCACTCAGTCAAATGATATGAGGCTGCAGCAGCAGCTGATGCATCCCAGGAAGTTTTGACAGTGTTGGTTGTACAAGAGAGACAAGCAAAAGAAATGTCAAGGTAAGAGACTGCAGATAAACAATGACTGACACAATATGAATCTGAGAACTTAACCAGACAACAAACAATACAAGCCAAGCGTAGAAAGCTTGAACTTGTGAAGTTGAATGCAACAAAGCTTGAGGGAAGGTCGACGACCTAGTTGAAGATAATTCCCTCCATTCCTCGAGTCCCCACTTCGTTCCTCAATTTCTGACAGTTACAAGGCAAGCCCTTAGTCCCCAAAGTCTACAATTGGTATCTCACGCTCCACCAACTTCCATGCCCTTACCACAAGTGCAGAACAACTGTGATTTGGTCAACGTGTTAGCAGAAGCTATACGTGCCAATCGTCTTCCAACACCAGAGCCTGCCTCATTTACTGGGGATTCTCTGAAATCCAAAGACTGTCTACCATCCTTCGACACATTAACAGACAAGAAAACATTCCAAAGAACTAAAAACTATATTACCTAAGTAAATAGTTAAAGGTGTCTTTCCTATTTCTGTTGGATAGAATCAATTATCTTTGTCTGTAGTACCACTACCACGGAAGCTGTGGAACTGTAAAAAAGATGTGCATGAATGAAAGTAGACAGTCAAAAAACTGCATCCATCTAGAACCAAGCTGTGCCCGAGCAATCCCTGGACATCTTCCTTGTGATTGCCGCAACTACCAGCAGACAGTCAATGCCAAGGCCTGGTTACTCCATAGGACATGTGGTGCCGTTCTGGCTGTTCACTCAACCAGGAAGTCTAGACTGAGACCTTATGCAATTGAAGAATGCTGTCCCCTAGCGCACAGGCACCCAAACCAGCCACAAGGAGTCGCCAGAGCGTGACACAATAAAGCAATTATATTCACTTACCCATACCCCAAACGTGGTTAATTGCACTGGCCACTGTGGGACCCCAGGGCAAATCTGTAAGCTAGATTCGATAAAACAAAGGAACATTGACCTTGTGGTGATATTTTTCCTTTCCCGAGAGTAGGAAAGCTATGTTTAACTCAAGACTTAAGTTGTGGTTGAAGTTATAACTGGTGTCTGGGTTATAATTAGGTTTAGTTTTACTTGTTAGAGATTTTGGCATTATGTTTAAGGTTATGATCAGTGTTAGGGTTAAGGTTGATGAGGGCCTTGTTTGCAATCCTAATGAGATAAAATACAGTTTGGTAAAGGAACCATGTTTGATGTCCCCACAAGAATAGTGGAACATAAAATGTGCCTGTTGTGTGTCTGTCCACTTCTGAGCTCCTAATCAACAAATTAATTGGTTACATAGAAAAAGATTAATCCCTATAAGATTAATAGGCCAATTAATCCCTATAGGTGAGTGTGACATTCCATCAGGTAAAACACCTTAATGTTTAAATCAAAATGTTACATTTTCAATACACAATACTGTTACACAAACTTTCTGAGAACAGCCTTGTGACCAGGAAACCAACACTGACCTTCAATTAGACTATAGAATGACAATGCTCTGGGGAAAGGAGAACGAACAGGGAAAAAAGGGAAAAATCAATAGCTCATTTTCTGCTTTTTTGTATAGGGATTTTGATGTTTTCAGAGATAAAGGCAGACAATACCGAGATAAATCTGGTACCATCTCTCCGCTTGAATAACATTGAAATTGCAATTGTGGCCCTGCTACGGTTTAAAGACTGAGTAATCATATTTCGCAGACCTTTTAGATCTGGCTGAATGTTTGAAATGTAGTTATGTTTGTCTGCAGAAATAGTGTTTAGCTACTGTACGTGTCTTATTTTGATTTAACAAAAAAAGAGAGGATCATAAACAAATATTATGTACTATATGTTTTTTGTATACACATTTTCAATTTTACAAGATTATGCTATTAGCCAATCAAATGTAAATGTCTTTTTATTGAAATCTTTCTCGAATATTAAAGAGTTTCTATATTTCCCAAGTAATCTACACCACTAGGTGTTCGGTTAACTTTTACTCTAGCTTATTGCCAATGTCGGTACACACAATGTTTACCCTTTCACATTTATCTAACTCTCCATCCTGCCCTCATTCCAAAGGTCAAAGGTGTTTAGTGCATGGGCTCTGACAACTACGTCAGTAGGTCCTCTACCAGTGAATCCAGGTCAATAGAGAATAATGGCTTTTCATGGAAATCCACTTGCAACATAGCAAGTTAATCTGGGAAACATTACAGAATATTTTTATGTTCCCATCGATATTTACTTTCCCAAAGTGTTTGAATGCCTTGGGTATTTAACTGTATTTATGCAAGTAAAAAACTAAATCAGAGTTTCATTAGGATGACATCTAGATTACAACCTTGCAACAGATGCTAGCCAGTCTATTGGACTTGTAATGAATCGTGAATTCTTTGAATACTAAGTGGCAGATAAGATGTCCCTGGGACCGGTTGTTTTTAGGTTGAATAAAATTCCCTAAACACCTGCACTATGACAGCTACAATATGGGCCTCCACTCCAAGCTCTGTCTTGACTGTCGCTTGGGATTTGGTGGATAGCTTGTGCACACTGAAGTTTCTGGCACTGGAGTGAAGGCTAAAAATAATGCTTTACAGTGTATAGGGATTGTATAAGGTGCCTCTATGGGGTGTCTACAATATCAAAAACCAATAAATAAAAGGCATTTCCTGGGTAAAAAAAAAAATCTGTCATCTTTTTTGTCATGTTTCAATTAATAATGTCACCAGGTCAATGAATGAAAAGAAAGTCTGGAATTTTTAGCTTTTTAAAAAACCTTTATCATACTGGGTCTGAGTAAATCCTCACATGGTACATGTTCTTGTCATATGATTGACTCGCTCATCACATCTGCTGTTGCTTGTGATCGATATCTTTTGACAAAAGCTAGCAACAGTCCATTGCACCATACAGTAAAGCAGCGGGTTCTGCATTTTGGGCAATCTCTTGTCAGCGGATATATCTTGGAATTTAAGCTTCCACAGCTGTGACACATGGTCAGACAGCAACCGAGATGTGACTACAGTATGGAAGAAAGGTGTCACTTATTGAATGACCCCTCATATACAGTATCGGTAGAGAAAAATGAGGTGTCAGAACAAAAGTGGTAATAGACTGGAATATATTAAATGATGTGGATTGTCTGCCGAGCTGGAACCAATCTGAGGCTTCTTTACGGCTCAGCTACTATCAAATCTGTGAGGTGTGCACATGTGTGGCTGGTGAATTACAGCAGAAGAGGTGGAGAAAACCGTGAATGTGAATTGTACAAACCTGAAGTTCGCACTATTTATGTTGAAAAAATTAAGTGTAAAAAGTTTCACACCAACTTGAACTGTCTCAGTCCTGCCTACTATTGAATGTGTTTTGAGACTTCCGACAAATGATCATAAACCTTTTGTGGCTTTTTTGTGGTCTGAGAGATTCTAATGTATGTTATTTATACGCTGAGTATCTCATTTAAATGTTTTTCCATAAAAACTATTCCACATGATATTTGCAAGGTGCTGTAAACGATTGTTGCAGTAGCATTTAAGCCTTATTCTAAAGTTAACCTACGTTTCAGCTGAATGAATCATTATGTGCTCTATGCATAGTGTAGTTATCACATATAGTATTTATTAATGTCACGATCTTTCTTTTCACAATACTTCCCTGTAGTGGAATAACATACATTAACACCATAGTTTTTCAGACATTAAATACCTTAATTAACATGTATTATTTATAATAAATAAATACATTTTGGAAGAAACAAATGCTTACACTTCTTTACAGTGACTGAATTACCACAAGAAGGCATGGCAACTAACAGTTTAGTCCAAATGTACTGTACTTGTAAATTATACAATTAGATGAGACCAAGGAACATTCATCATTGACATCATAAATGTGTGTTATAAACATTCGTGAAATAATAGAGCAATTGTTTCAAATGGCAGGTCAGTGTATTCAGTCATAAACAAGTTCATTTTCGACATTTAAGCAATAGAATGCCATGGGAATATATAATGAGATTTTAATCATTTCCACGCCTTAACAAAACTGACAGAAATTAGTTTTTAGAATAATTAATTTGGATGAAGAGGATTTTTGCTTAAATATGCATGTTGACGCCATAACGAGTCCTGGCTGAGACACACACGGGAACGACTTCTTCGTTATAGAAACATTATGCCTCTTGCGGCTCTTATGAGGATTTGTCTGACATTTCAAAGGGTTTCTCTCCAAGAACAGCCCCCTGCCTTTTTCCCCACGTCGACTTACACAACAAATCTTAACGCATCAACTCTGAAAGCTGCCGGGATCTGCCATTTTGTCCCTTTTGGAATCGGTGCCTCTCTCCCTCCTGATCCAAATAGTCAGCTTAGGGAGTCTGTGGCACACAGGCTCATGTGTTGCCAAGGAACTGTCGTAGAAAATGTCTGTACAAAGGATTTTCGTGAGATGCTTTGGGTTGGATATACACTACTTTCCCCAGGTATTTGAATACAGAAAGTAGAAGGACAGATACATTGATATACAGTAATTGCAGTCACAAGGCAGGCAGGGAACAAAAGCCTCTCACAACAGCAGCATAAAAAAGTAGTGTAGTATAAACTTATCATTTAAGTGAAATAATTTTGCTTCTTTAATGCAGTCCTCACTTCCTATGTTTTTGTGTATGAAGGAGAAAGGTATAATAGCATACACACATATATTTATTAGGGCTGGGAATCAATATTTTTTTTTTACTAATTAATCGCACAATTTGCTGGGATTAATCGTGATCAATCAAATTTTTTACATGCATTTTTGTGTGTGTTAGAATCACTAAAATAAAGCAATAAACACAATGAAGTATATATTAAACAGAACTTTGACATCTTGTGAACTGTAAACAAAAGGGCTCAAAATGCTCTTGGATCAAATCTGATGAAAGCATATTTGGAATTTACACTACACACAGTTCTGGCTACATAAACCATCAGTGAACTTTGTGTTTATACTTACGTGTTAACTTGTTTTTCTAAACACACTTACTGCAGAAATGTTAAGATTGAACGTCAAAATCAATTAATTGAGTTAAGCATACACTTTTACCAAATTTTAATAAATTGGTTAATACGATTGCATTTCGTATTTGCATCTGACAAAATATTTGTTGTTAACGTAGCTTTTATTTTTGCGTTAAAAAAATATTTCAGTTGCGTTTAAAATGTTTTACGTTCAATACATTTGAGCTTAATTTGCTCAATTCCCTAAAGTATGCTATGCAACTGTAACGTGACAAAATGAAGAAAGACTTTACCGAAGACCCAGTGAAACGTTTGTTTTTATTTTCTTACTTTAATTTATAGATTTTATAGTACTACATTCGGAATATGATAACTGTTTGCAATAGTGGACGATTCAGCATTAGCATTAAACGTCCCCCCCCGTCCCTCCCCGGTAGAATGAACGAAAGAACGAAATGACTTGAATGAATATAATTAACATATTCTAAACGAGATTCAAAGATCCTAGTCAGCAGATCCGAAAGTTCCATCACTAACTCACAATAGCTGTCACCAGAGCCATAGAGAGAAAGAGTTGCGTCTCCAATGGAACTGCTTTTTTTCCAAGATGGCCAAATAATTCCAAACAAAGCAGCTGCGTCGTAGAGAAACAGCGTATGATGAAACCGTTCGAAGGTAAGAATTTATTTGGCACAATGTATAATCCCCCCCCTAGATCTGATCAAAGTTGAATGGCGGTAGCAAAAAAGCTTTTTTCTGCCATCTAATACGTTTAACGTTAGCTTAAAGTAAGAAGCATGTATGGTAGCTAGCAATGATTACCGTAGTGTAGGGTTCCATTCGTCGAGTTGGATGCGATTATACACAATGTCAAGGAACCAACAAAGACCAGAGTACAAACTGATTAATCTAATTGTAAAGTAAATGTTTGATAATCAAACTGATTTAGATATCTTCATGTACTGATCAACCTAAACACAAGGCTTCCATTTAAATAGAGGACTTTCAAAAACCACCGAACCACCTGACTGGTCACAGAAATGAATAGCTTCCATTTGATTGATCCCTGAAATCAATGGGATCATCCTGACAGTGAATAAACTGCAACAGAAAAAAGTCTCAGACTCTTCAGGCCAGCGGTGGTGCTGCAGACGATTGCAACGTGAACACAAGCAAAACACTTGCGAGATTAACCCTAGTTTCCTGCTCAACATTAAAGTTTAGAAGAAAAAAAAATACGACGAAAAGAATCAGGAAAACGACATCAGCACAAAGACAAGTACGCCATACTTTAGCCGCTCACCAGTCAGAACCATAGATAGCACTCAATCAGTCGAACCCTCACAGCTAAATATTAGTCCGCAATCATCTAGCAGGGGGGGAGAGGCAATCAGTCAGGCAGTGTGGACAGTCTTTATGTTATAGCACTGTATGGCCAGCGTGATGCCCATCCCAAACTGCACTGCTCAAAAATGATAACTGACCACTTGGTCAAATTTGGTGGTACCCCTCCAATAAACAACTTTAAAAAACTTGAAACTAACAAAAGTAATTGGCATCCACCATTGTTTATTCTATGCTTAATAGAAATCAGACTTTGCTTTCGATTTTCTATTCAACATAATATCGTAAATAATAAAACAAATAAAAATAGCATGAACAAAAAATATGTGACCCTAAACCAACTATGTAGTTGCACAACCTTTAGAGGCAATCACTGCAATCAAACCTTTTATTTTCTGTAGCTCTCAATAAGACTTGAGCAAACTGCTCCAGCTGTTTCAAGTTTGATGGGTGCCTTCTCCAGACTGCAAGTTTCAGCTCTTCAGGGAAGAATCAGTCAGGAAGGATCAGGAGAGAGCAATTGTCTGTGCCCACGACCAAATCCATTCCCTTTTTTGGGGTTGTCTTGCTGTTGCCTCTCCAGTTCTCCAGTTCTTTGAACCAAAACAGGTGACATTGATTCACAATTGCTTACGCGACTTGATGTTATACTGTGATAATTATGCGTTCCCTTAATTCTTTTGAGCAGTGTATATAATCAAAGTCCTCAATCAACGTCCCATTTTTACCAGTATCTCTACAATTCTTTTTACAATCTGTGTTAGCCACTGTCAATGTGTCCTTTTTTGTATACACCAGTCCTTACTAAGTAACTAGTGGTAAATGTAGGGCAAAATAATATTCATCCAATGTCACGAAACAATGCCAATGTGAAATAGTTTGTGCTTTATTTCTGAATACCTGCACTGTCAGTGAAACTTCCTTCCATGTCCAAAATATTGTTTATCAAACGTTCCCACAGGGGACAGCCCAGGTGTCCAGTGTAAAAAGCTGCCTGAAGCGGTTCACAAATACACACAAAAGGTCAATTGACACACTGTAACCTTTATAATGTGTACTTTGGTTTGTTTTCAAAGAAAATGTGCAGGAATTTTTCCATTTGTGGTTTGTCTCATAATACATGGGCTGGCGGACAATTAAACTACAAAGATCATCTGACATACGTACATTTCGTGTGTGCTTGTGCGTGTGCGAAAACATTTCTGTCGTCTCCAAAACTTTCTTTCATTACTTTCTATAAACAAGCATACCAATAGCTAAGTGGAACGTTTCTCCCTAGAAATGTTCCAGCTTGTCTTCAAAGAGCCATCGTCTTTGACATTTACTCCCAGTGGATGCTATCACAGAAATGTGTCATATTACTCTGATATTTCTCAGCTTGGTCTGTGACAATGATTTTTGTCTTCCTTTTAAAGTTTTTGCTGCGCACTCACTGATTTAGTATGGAATGATCAAAGACACGGTGATGTGAAGGGAATAGTAGCAGCAACTCCACGGTTGCGGTCTTCCTCTGTCACATTCATCCCAATTTTATGTAGTCGCATCAGCAGTCAGGTCTAAGCCTGTTTTACACGCATATTGTACATAGCTTGTGTACATTCGGGGTCATGTCTTATGTTGTTTATTGGGTGTAGACAGAAATAATCTTTTGTTGTATTGTGGAGAAGCCCAGTGTGTAATGCTTAAGGATAGGTGTGTCCTAAAGAGGACGTTGTGCCTGTAAAGATGAGTGATCTTACATCGGGACATTTGACAGACAACAGGGAAAAAAAGAATCCAGACCCAGGTAATGTGAACTGTTATGAGTGTTATTTAAATGAACAGATTGTTTATGGTTTTATAAAAAAGAAATATTCTGAGGCAGTGTCATTTGGGAAAGTCAAACATTCTGAAACCATTAAACCACAAAAACCTTCCTGCAACAAGATTATCAAATAATGATTATACATCTGAGACTTCATCTGAAAGGTGTTGGTGAGGATGCATCATAAATCACACTCTATTCCCTATACAGTGAACTGGTGTGTCATTTGGGATTCACCCCGAGCGACTCAATCTTTTTCAAAGCCATGGACAAAGGAGATCCCACTCCACCAAATAATTAATATAGAGGTGAGTGTTAAGATGTTAATACATATTGAGGTCTCAACTTGGATTATGGTTCTTCTTCAGAGAATAAGAGAACAGCCAGCGGATATGAACCGCTGAAGCGTGTCAGCTATCAGAGAAGACTGCTGCATCAGTTCTATGCTGTACCAAACTTGGTCTGTACTTTAAATGAAGTACAACTTATAAATACTTTATAATACCTATACATCAACACTACATGACTTCCACACAAATAAACTACAGTATGTGTGTTTAATACTCTAGAGAATGTAAAATGTAAAATACACATTTCCGCTGTAGGGTGGAAACTATTTACCTCACCTATACTTAAAAAAAAAGAAAATCAGAATACAGCTTTGACATACCCAAGTAGGTTGTATGTTGTTATAATAGATATTACACATAGCATAGTGGCCAGCATTTTATGGACTCCCATCTAATACTGGGCTGGACCCAAACAAGCACTACTGGGTTGAGGACAGGCAACTCAGATAAACTAAGCGTGGATTTGTTGGACCAGGCAATATTTTTTGCAGTTCTCAATTTTTCAGTGTTGGTAAATCCGTGCCTACTGGAGACGCGCCTTTTAGTTCTCAGCTGACATGAGTGGAGTAAATCCATAAGTAAGTGCATTAATAACATTGCGAAGTTTGTAATCATTTAAAATCAAATGCCACGTTACAATAAAAACATACCGTGGTACCGTGTAATTAACACCTAGTATCCATTACTGAGGGGCCACAGACAACCTGTCACGGTGTTGTAGTGCGGCGGAACCATATGCAGACATTTTTAAATGAAAATGGGTTTAATCCTTAACAACAAAACAAATACAAACTACACGAAACTGTACACGTAAAATGAAAGGACTAACCAACATAAAAACGATATACAGAAAACATGTAGAGCATTCGCTTGAAAACAGAATTAAACAGAGACAAACCGTGA
>JACXGK010003358.1:6016-39718 GCA_016801125.1 Novumbra hubbsi | reverse complement strand
ACATGGAGTCCCTGTCTCCCACAGTGGACCAGACTACTCTGAATGTAACCAACTAAAGTTGAACTCCATCTTTAAACCCCTGGTTGTTTGTGTTCATCCAGGGAAGTGATGGAGAAGCGCCACCAGAGTCATCCGTCTCCGGTTCCCGTCAACCCCATCAGCCTGCTGGGTCACAGCCGTCCACCAGAACCTCCCAGGAATCACCTGCCCCCCAGTGAACCCTGCCGGGACAAAGACAAGCCCAAAGACCCGGACCGTCAGCAGCCTGACATCTGGAAGGATAACGGCTCTGACGAGCACAAGCTGAAGGAAGGTCACCACGGCGACAAGGACCCCGTGATCCATGACGGACGGGTGTCTGAGGACAAGGCCAACGGCAGGGGCACCACCTCTCCCTACGTCCGCCAGACCAGCCTGGAGAGACCCGGCGGGGGCCGGGGGGAGGCCCCCGTGGAGAAGAAGGCGGAGCCGCCTTCGCCGTACGACCACCACAAGAAGAACAACAGCGAGGTGAAGGTGAAGGAGGAGAGGAAGGAGGAGCAGGAGAGCCCCCCAGACAGGGACAGACCTCCCTCTCACCCTCAGCTCCACCCGCACCCCCCCGGCTCCATGGCCGTGCCCCTGGGCATGACGAGCATCCACCCCATGAACAGCATCAGCGGCCTGGAGAGGACTCGAATGGTGGCCCCCTTCATGGGCATCAGCCCCATCCCCGGGGCGGAGAGGTTCCCCTACCCCGCCTTCCACTGGGACCCCATGAGGGACCCGTACCGGGGCCTGGACATCCACAGACGGGACCCCCTCGGCCGGGACCTGCTGATGAGGAACGACCCGCTGCACCGGCTGGCCGGGCAGCGCCTCTACGAGGCCGAGCGCTCCTACAGGGAACGGGAGCCCCATGACTTCAACCGGGACCACCACCACCCGCTGGCCATGGAGCAGCGGCGGGAGCAAGAGGCGCGGGCCCACCTGGAGGAGCGCGAGCGTCTGCACATGCTCCGGGAGGACTACGAGCACGGCCGCCTGCACGCAGCCCTGCACCACCAGGCCCTGGACGGACACCTGCCCCACCCCCACCCCGGCCTCATGGCGCCCGGGTTACCCAGCATGCACTACCCCAGGGTGAGCCCGTCGGCCGCCGCCCACGCCGCCGCGCACGCCGCCCATCAGAACGGAATGCTGAACAAAACCCTGCCCACAGCCTCCCTGAGCGCCCCGCCCCCCCTCATCTCCACGCTGGGCGGGCGGTCCGGCTCCCCCAGACGGACTACAGCCCTGGGCACAGACATTAGGGACAGACCGTCGGGCCACAATCACAAGGACATAGAGGCGCGGTGAGCGGAGCGGGGGCGCAGAGCTCCTCCCCCTGGGTGGGAGGCAGACCCCCTGGGTGGGAGGCAGACCCCCTGGGTGGGAGGCAGACCCCCTGGGTGGGTGGCAGACCCCCTGCCCTGTCCCTTACGTCCACCGACACCAAGCACTTAGCTTTGGGAACACACCGGCTGTACCATGGCTGTGAGGAATGCGGCTGAGAAACTCCCACACGCGTTGTGTTTTTGTATATAAAACTAAAGAACGGAAGGAACAAAAACTGAGATTTTACAAAGCTCTTTTTCCAGTTTGCTCCGGCTATTTGTGTGTATTATTTGTCTTGTACAGAAACCCGCCTGGAGGATTCTGAAGGCATTGACCCGGTGAAGACCTTCTGGAATGTACAGGGGCATCAATGCGTTGACAGACAGTGTGATGTATAGTGTATGTGAATAGTGGACAAGCTCACCCCTTAAAGGACACATCATGGTACAAATATGCAAACGAGTGTTTTGAAGGCTTTATTTTAAACACGTGTAAATAGAGGACTATTATTAATGAGGAGGAAGTGCAGAATGGGCTTTTTGCTGATTGGTTTTTGCTTTATGCCGCTGATAGAGGAGAATATTGTACCATAGACCACCATACCCCACATTCAACTATGCAACAAATATCTTGGCTTCCACTCTGAAAGCCAGCCGGGCCGTCACCTCACCTGACTCTGACAGCACTGTGTTCTCTCCAACCTACATGCCACGAAACATCGTCATCATAATAATGTCATGCTGTGGAGTCCACGGCACAAATAGAAAAGCACTTTCCAAGGTTATCCAACTGTAAAATGGGATCCGGATTTGAGACAATCCTTACAATTTCTTCAATAGAGCGATTCTTCTCTGGAATTCCAAAGCCGGTCGACTCGTCCGTATAGACACACTTCCAAATAACGATGTTGTCACCTGATGTTCTACGAGGCTAAAGGTCAGACAGTTGCCTATCATTTAGTACCACGACTTAACTCACAACATCACACCAATAGTGTTATGGGGAGAATACAGCACATTTACAACAAGACACATTACCCCACCTGAAGGAGTGTAAAGTAAGTGTTTGGAAATAAGTTATGTTGGTCTAGCAGTGTATTATAGTGCTATTCTAAGTTGTTGTAACTACAAAAATAAAAAAGACAAAAAAACCAGTGTAAACTATGGACAGTTTGTTTCTAATGAGCAGAGATCTATTTTAGTAGTCCACTGAAGGTTTAGTTGTGCGCTTCAAGACTCTGTGAGAGCCAGATGTTGTGCAGTGTTTTTTAAGCCCACATTAAAAACGTCCACTCCTGTAGTGGTTAGTCAATGCGTATTGCAAAGAGATTGTTAACAAGGAGAACTTTTTTTGCTGTTTATCATGTACGTAAAATAATGAAGTCTTTCTAGAATCATGTACAAAAATGAGAAAAAAACTAAACGATGCGACTGAGTCTTCAGCATGCTCCTCATTTAAACGTGTGTTCTGTACATTGTGCCATGTTATTAAAAAATGTGAACTACAAATGCTTACCGACTGTTTTATCACCATGAGAGGAAACAATGGTGTTACTGGATTCAACAATGACGGAGTTCAGACTTGGTGTGGTCAATCAAATCTGTTCCAGGCTCAGGACACTTCCTACTAGACATGGGCCAGATCGGAGATCTCAGTTACTCAGAATCACCAGTTACTTGTGATTTATGATACATGTTGATGGAGGAGCTGATTAATATGTCTGTTTTGTCCAGGTCAGTGATGGCCTCTTGATGTCCCGAGAATGGTAAAATAAGCGGTGAATTTCCAGCGTTATAATCACATTAAGTTCTGTCTTTTGCTCAGAAAAGGGCAATGTGATTTACCAGCATAAAATGCTGTGATGAGACCGACCCGCTGCACCGGCTGGCCGGGCGGAGCCCCATCACTTCAACCGGGATCACCACCACCCTCTGGCCAGGGACCGCCCCGCTGCACCGGCTGGCCGGGCGGAGCCCCATCACTTCAACCGGGATCACCACCACCCTCTGGCCAGGGACCGCCCCGCTGCACCGGCTGGCCGGGCGGAGCCCCATCACTTCAACCGGGACCACCACCCGCTGGCCATGGAGCAGGAGGCGCGGGCCCACCTGGAGAAGTGCGAGCATCTGCACATGCTCCAGGGACTAACATTGTTTGTTTTTCATCAACATTGGTGTTTATCCTGACTGTTGTAGATCTCTACTCAGGCCAGAGAAAGGGGCCATATTCTGTCACATCTGTTTGTTTTGGGTTAATAAGAGGTGGAGCTGTTGTTTTGTGCTGATAAAGAGGTGGAGCTGTTGTTTTGTGCTGATAAGAGGTGGAGCTGTTGTTTTGGGATGATAAGAGGTGGAGCTGTTGTTTTGTGCTGATAAGAGGTGGAGCTGTTGTTTTGGGATGATAAGAGGTGGAGCTGTTGTTTTGTGATGATAAGGTAAATTCAAAACCTTGCATTACATTATGAACCTGCAAATACATGCCACGAAAACACATCTATCTTTATAAACCCCATGAAGCCACAAGTTAAAACTCTTAAATGTGTGATGTTCTGTTGTCTTAACCTGGATAAGGGGTTCCACTGTCATTTACTAAATTAGGTATGTATTTAAAAAAAAATACACCTGAGCAAACACCTCCACAAAAGTCTTATGTACATTAATTGTTCCCTCATTTGCACAACTGTGATAGAATAATATTGTAAAAGAAGTGATTCCTTGATTGACTGATTTGTTGTGTTCGCCAGTTAAAAAAAGATCACAGTTCAGTTCATGTGCATCAGACCAACTTTGTTGCTAACAAAAAGTAATTAATCACTAGTCTTTTGTGCCTCTGTTACATTTTCACATATGTTATTAAATGTAGACCTTTGAATGTTCCATCTACTTGCAATCCTGCAGAAATGTAATATTGGACACAGGTTCTATAAATGGACCCAACTCCTTTCATGTGAGCTTCTGCACAATGACACACCAAAATAATCTATATTGCCTTGATTTTTTATTCTCTTAAAGGGATTTATTAGTGCCACGTTGTACTCTAGCCATCAAGCCTCTTTCCTAAACCATAAGGTTGCACACTGCATGAATAACATGAAAACCAAAGACAACCAAAAGAAAACTTTCTCTGTAAACAGATCACATTCTCCTCCAATCTTTAAACCAGTATCTCAGCTATACTAAGCTGATCAATCGGTTTGGTAACTTCCCTGACTACAGAATGCAATGAGAAGGAACTAATCCTGGAAGGGATACAGAACCTTCTTGGTAAAAACACATACCACAAGTCTCAAAACTAAACGTGTTCCTATTTAAAGCTTTCTCTTACAGATGGATGAACTGAATTCTTATATTTGGAGAACTTCTGAATTTCCTTATTAGGAAGATTTTATGTAATTGAGGATTTAGTTTTTCTACTACAATTGCATCACTGATTCCATATCTTTGTCCCCAATCTGCCCTGAGAAGTCACTTCATAGCTGTAGTCTCATCGTACACAATCTGGATTTAAAAGCATATATAGGAGCACTTTGACCCTAGTATGTGCTAAATCCTTACTTCCTGCTCCCAGAATCCCCTCTGTGGCCTCATCTAACCTGGGTAATACTTCCATGGGTAATACTTCCATGGCTGCTGGATCCACACAAAAGGGCGTCTTTAAAGGGATGTTTGCCTCCCTCGACCAGACGATGAATAACTATGACCTTGCTAAACATGTGAGGTGACTTCTTCAGGTATCTGTGAATCAGAGACCTTTTACTGCACATAATAACCGTATTACGTGCAGTGGATGTTTGATAGGTTTTTCATTCACTTCAATGATCAGGCTCTCCTACGCGACCTTGCCGAGAACCTCGTTCACATTTTTAAAATACTCTTCTTACTGTTCATAATAATTCATGCCCCTCTTAAAAAAGGATTAAATAAATGTCCAAAGCGTATGGTTTACCAGAGAACATGCTGAGCAGATCCAATGCAAACAGCGGCTCATTCAGCACAAGCCTTGACAAAACCCAGGGTCTGGCGACTTTTAATGGAAACTAGGAAACCAATGCCCCCTCTCAACTGGGAAAGCTAAAACAGGTTTGTTGCCTGTGGTACACGGTTCAATCCAGTGGAAGACAAAAATGACTTCGCTCAGCTGAATACTGCGATGAAAGTCCATATCACGGTTCCCTTAGATAAAGCCTGAATTATAGAAAGCTTTAGAAACCTTTTCACTATGACTGGCTACGCACTTAAATCTGCTATGCCGACTTCTGCTGCCAGCACAGCTCATAGTCCATCTAGAGCTTTTCCCCAGATCTCCTCCTTTCATCCAGTTCAGGTTAATGAGGGCCTGAAGGAGCTCCAACATTTAGATCCTTAAAAACCTGCTGGGCTGGATGATCTGGTTCATCCATTTTGAATCCCCATCGTATCCTCTCTGAGGTGGTGTCAGGCTTCAGAGCCAGGCATGTGTTTACCTCAGCTACACTCAAGGTCCTAGATGAAATCAGATATGCTGTGGACAAGAAGCAGAACTTTTGGCTTCTTTTATTGACCTGCCAAATTGTCAATTTGACTTCTCTTATCAATAAACTTAATGATCTCTTAATGAGCTGCCGAGTCTGGTTTAATAACGACTTTGAGTGTGAGTGAAAGCCTGATATCTACACCACTGGTTGTTTTGATGGTTGTCCCTAAGTGTTCAAGTCTTGAGTCAACCTTTATTTCTGTATGCATCAATAATGTTGCACTTCCTGCTGGTGACTCAATTGTGTTTTCATTAACTGGTGAATTTTTTGAGAAAAAGTCTGCCAAACATCATGTAAACATATATCCTGTGTATCCACAAAGTGTTTCAGAACGAAATGAAAGTAACTGTACTGATATACAGAGGTCTCAGGTCAGATTGGTAGGACGGGGTTAGGGTTAGCTGATATACAGATGTCTCAGGTCAGATTGATGACTTGCAGCTACCAACTGAATACCCACATCCTGTTAACTCTCTGAAAAAAGGTAACACCAGCAACACCAAGATGTTGACTCTCATTGGTTAACACTTAATTGGATTGAGTCACAGCCTTAATTGTACTTGCAGAGTAAGGCAGACTGATACATAGTCAGATTGCTCCCAGAAACCTACACAGAATGGCCCCAGAAACATTTCTAGAATGTATTCTTTCAAATACTAACCCATGTTAGTAACATTTTTTATTATTTTTAAAGGCAAATTGCATATTTACTTATTTTAAGTTTACCACGTATGGATGTCATTTAAGATAATAATATTATGTGCACTTCCCTTCTCAAACACAAGATGGAGACAAAGCATTATAAAACATTTAACATTGACAATTCAACTGAGCGCTCCCAGAAGAGAACACCTGCCTTAATAACGCACCGACCCATTATTCTGTCCAATAAAGACTGACAGAACCAGCCTGGCAGGTTTTTGTTGCAATGGAATTGTACACCAATGTCATCAGTAGCAATGTGCAGCACGGGGGCAGAGCGAAGGACAACATTTTCACCGTATGCATTTTTTATGTTAGCAGATAACCTTGAGATAATAAAAATACATGCATATGCACAAACACACACACAATGACCTTGCATAAAAATAAAATGAACAAAACCCATAATACAGGGTATATAACCCCTTGCTGTAACTATAACCACAATAACCTAACTTTCATGCCTAAGCCTAATCCCTAAACACAAGACAAAATCTAAACCTGAAACAGTTCTTATAGAAGTAACAATATATAGGCTTTGGTGGGCAGCTTCCCCCCCCCCCCCTCCCCTTCTTCATCAAATATATTGCCCTCAAAATGACAAGGTGTTCAGGAGGTCAAACCCCAGAGGTATCTTCTCCTAGTGATAAGTTGTGTCCGGGGAGCTCCCCGTACACGTCCTAACACTCATCCCCTCAGACTGAGTATTTGTGATGCTGGGAATAGCTAGAATAGCTCTTGAATCGTTAGAGTGAGAAGAGGTGAGGGGCATTGTGTGCCAGGAAAAGATAATTCAATTTAAGTACGAATTATAATGAAATAAAGGTTTGTCTATTTAATCTTGCATACGTTTTACACAGTACTCAAAACCAGTCTGTGAGTTCAGTTGACCATTTGAGCTTCTGTGTAAATACTGCAACGCAGACTGATTGAATTTAGCAGTAAGTAGTGTAATGGATTTATTATTTTAATATATTTTGAACCTAGGTACGGTGTTCTAATATCTGTTTCACAGATTTGTATATTGCTGTTATGGGCTTTGTATGTCATGAATAGGATTGTGTTGGAAGTACAGAAGAAGGCAATTACAGTACAACATGTATTGTGGTTAATGAGCAATGGCTGATTCTGCAAGGGTTCCCAAGCACTCTCCCTTTGCGCAGGATTACTGATTCAACGTACGCCTACAAGGTCGTCAGCCAAGGATGTTCTACTGGACAAGATGTTTCGGAAAAAACACATGGATACAACACATTTTTTTAGTTTTAAACCTGTTTTAGGTTATTGTTCATTTCAATGGCAGTTACCAACAGTACATCAAGTGCAATTGTTCTAATTTGTAAGTCATAGTTATCTAATTGTCAGGGTCAAACAGTAGATATTTTTTAATTGTATTTAACTTTTCTACTGAGGAAAATCTCACTGCAGCGGTTTCTCTGATGTCAGTCTTTTCTCAGGATTCTGTACTGCCACCTACTGGATACATTTAAAAAAGGGCATTAAATCTCTCCGGAGAAGTAGGCAGTTTTAGTGCTAACCTAAACACTAACCTCTGAGAGATGTATCCAATATAATGCAGTATGAGTGGCTAGAGAAAGGATTCACGGCAGTTGAGAAAGACAACTGACGTGGGATGCTGTTGGATTTTCTTCCTTGCATTGAGATGTCCAGGTATTTGACCTTTCAAAGGCCTTTTGGCCTTCTTAATTGTATAGATGCAACAACTAAGATACAGGACAAAACACAGTAATTTATGTTATTTGGTCAGAAGACTTCATGGCCAGCCAACCTGGTTTATTTAATATCCTCATATCATCAACATCTCATCCTTATTAACCGACTCAGCAACCCAAGGTTCTCAGAGGATTGTCTGGGCTGGTTTGATAACAAATGTTCTGCTCGCTCTCAATCGATTCTCATATCACCCATCTTCACTCTAATTTCAAATGCAGATTTGGTTTATTGTTCTGTGTAAGGCATCATTCACCCATGCTGCCAAGTATACACGAGTTCAAATGACCATCCTGTCCACCCCTCACTATGTTAATGCAACCTACAGGCTTGCAACTAATAAGCTCCTTAACAAATTAGATGTAATTGAACATGCTAGCATCTGCTTTTTCACTAGCATCCCCTTCAACACTCTTTAATGTGACCTTTAACTAACTCTGGTTAACTGGCCCTCTTGTTACACAATGTTAAGCTCACTGGCACAAACTTAGATTAAATCACTTGCCCCTAAATTGATAGAGAGCTAAACAAGCTAAAGCAAAAGTACAGCAATGTGGGTTTCAGTGAATTGATCTGTTAACATTCTTGTGGCAGCAAGTCTTATTGTGGGACAAAACTGTCATTATGTCCTTTCTCATGAGCACATCCTTGCTGTAATGAACAATAATCACCTAGATTCTCAAAAGTACCATCTGAACAACTCAGCCGGCGGGGAAAGTTTTTAATTACCATTTGTTTGACACTCGTTCCTCCTCACTACTGGAAAGAGGATGTTGTGGATGTGTTTACACGACTCACTCTAATGGTCAAGTTCCCCGCCGTCTCATGGACTTTCCGGTTGCCTTAGACACCTGGAGACACTGGCTCCTACACAACAACCTCAGACACCTGGAGACACTGGCTCCTACACAACAACCTCAGAAACCTGGAGACACTGCCTCCTACACAACAACCTCAGACACCTGGAGACACTGGCTCCTACACAACAACCTCAGACACCTGGAGACACTGGCTCCTACACAACAACAACGCACACAGCCTTCCTCCGGCGAGCAACAAGCCTCAAACCCCCTTCAGCCCATCACGCTCTGTATTGCAGACCCATCAAGATCCACTTAGAGTAGACATGATAGGTAGGCCCGAGGGGACAAGAGAGGTCTAAATCTGAGATGCTGGACAGCAGTACGTGTGGAGCATGGAGAGGGCAGGGAGGACGGGGCAGTGGAATAGCCTAGTTGGTAATAGCCTGGTTGATAACAGCCTGGTTGGTGATAGCCTGGTTGGTGATATCCTGGGGTGGGAATAGCCTGGTTGGTGATAACCTGGGGTGGTAATAGCCTGGTTGGTGATAACCTGGGGTGGTAATAGCCTGGTTGGTGATAGCCTGGGGTGGTAATAGCCTGGTTGGTGATAGCCTGGGGTGGTAATAGCCTGGTTGGTGATAGCCTGGGGTGGTAATAGCCTGGTTGGTGATAGCCTGGGGTGGTAATAGCCTGGTTGGTGATAGCCTGGGGTGGGAATAGCCTGGTTGGTAATAGTCTGGGGTGGGAATAGCCTAGTTGGTAATAGCCTGGGGTGGGAATAGTCTGGTTGGTAATAGCCTGGAGTGGGAATAGTCTGGTTGGTAATAGCCTTGGGCGGGAATAGCCAGGTTGGTAATAGCCTGGTTGGTAATAGCCCGGGGTGGGAATAGCCTGGTTGGTAATAGCCTGGTTGGTAATAGCCCGGGGTGGGAATAGCCTGGTTGGTAATAGCCTGGTTGGTAATAGCCTGGTTGGTAATAGCCTGGGGTGGGAATAGCCTGGTTGGTAATAGCCTGGTTGGTAATAGCCTGGGGTGGGAATAGCCTGGTTGGTAATAGCCTGGTTGGTAATAGCCTGGTTGGTAATAGCCTGGTTGGTAATAGCCTGGGGTGGGCTACTGTCATCTCAGGGGGCCGTGGAGGGAGAGGGACGGCAACATGTGCCTAAATAGTGACCCTGACCTTTGACCCATACTACGGTGACAACACTGCGCTGTATATGGACACACAAGGACGAGCACGCAAAAAACCATGCAGGTGTACACACACACACACACACACGCCTGCACACGTGCACCGATTTATCACGGACATCACCAACGGATATAACGCGGATGACCCCAATCACAGAGAGGAAAAAGGGCATTACCGTCCCTGGACACAACTGGGTTTTCTAACTTATCCACAGTGTGTCCTCCTGATTACATGGCATTGGACGTTGAGCCCTTGTAGAGGTGTCCGGCAGAGGTGGGGTTTAATAGCACAGATCAGGGGGAAACAGGACCACAACGGGAAGGGCACTGGATGGCAGGTTCAGAGAACCTGGCTTCAAATTGGATTAGAAATTGGATGTTTTTTTATTTTAGGATTGAGACTTAAAGGCTATATTCCTCAGTGAAAGAGATTACAACCGTGGTAAACAGTGCAAAATGTTCCTTCAGGGAATATTTCGCACCCTTTACTTTCTACACATTTTTTACATTTTTTAAAGATTATTTATCTTTTGCAATTCACCTACAGACAGTACTTGCATTGTCAATAATGCAAGTACTTTATAAAAAAAACTCTTTTTTATTTTTATTGAATAATGTTTTGAAAATGAAAAACTGAAATCTTTCATGTACATATTTAATAAGATAATTTGCTATGACACTCCAGATTGAGCTCAGATGCATCAAATGTTTTTTCATCATCCTTGGAGTTCACCTGTGTCAAATTGAATAGATTGAACATGATTTAGAAAGGCATGTGGTGAAGGTCCCACACCGCACAGTGCATTTCAGAAAAGCCAGACACAATTATAGAATCACAAGAACATAATCCAGCCAGATTGGCCTTGGTTGGGACGTGACAAAACATACAATGAACACAAACATAGATAGAGTTTCTCTGCAGAGATGTGAGGCAGAAGGACAAGCATCTCTGCAGCACTCCAATCAATCAGGCCTTCAAGGAAGTGGCTCGACAGAAGACAAGCCTGAGTAACAAGCCCCATGCCATCTGGAGTTTGCCCAAAATACGCTGAGAGCATGAGGAAAAATATTCTCTTGTCTGATGAGACCAAAATCAAACTTTTATGGCTGTCTGGCCACTCATGACCTGGCTAAGAACACACCTACTGTGAAGAGGGGTGGGGCTATCGTGCTCTAGAGACGTTTCTCAGGGACTGGGAGAGGATTGAGGGATGAATGAATCAATCAAAAATACAAAGCCCCTTGATCCAGAAGGCACAGGACCTCAGACTGGGGCAAGAATAATCTTTCAACATGGCGACAACCTGAAGAACACAGTCAAGACAGTGCTGGAGTGGCTTTGGGACAAGTCTGTGAATGCCCTTGACTGGCCCAGCCACAGACCGGACTCTGGGGAGATGGTAAAGATTATTTTTAATAAAGTGGCACACACATACAAAAACACGTTTTCACATTGACATTATGGTATAGTATGTGTAGATTACTAGAAAAAGAAAATGCACATTGAAATTACCAGACATAACCTTACACACTAAAGTACATTGTGTGCTATAATGTTTTAGCAATACAGATTGAAAAGAACCCTTTGGCAAAACATTTACCTTGCCTTGGCACAATGCAGTAATGACATGAATCCCGGTAACAACGTTTATTTAATTTGAACTGATGACATATGGATATCCCATAACCCGAAATCCACTTTACATTGTGAGGACCTGCCAAAAATACTTCAGGGTGACAGAAATGGCAGACAAGCAAATGCCATGTCATTAGTTGCAGATTTGGTCTAAATCCTTCAAATACAATGTGGATCTGAATTGATTGGACTCTCCATTGTGCAGCTGGAACAATAGTAACTAACCCTGTTAGAATGACACACAACAGGAAGTGTATGACGATGAGTAACTGTTGATGAGTGGGATTGTTTAGCAAGCTAACAAGTGACCCCGGTGGGTTGTGTGTGTGGTGGGTTGTGTCTGTGGTTGGGTTGTGTGTGTGGGTGGGTTGTGTGTGTGGTTGGGTTGTGTGTGTGGTGGGTTTTGTGTGGTTGGGTTGTGTGTGTGGTTGGGTTGTGTGTGTGGTGGGTTGTGTCTGTGGTTGGGTTGTGTGTGTGGATGGGTTGTGTGTGTGGTGGGTTGTGTCTGTGGTTGGGTTGTGTGTGTGGTTGGGTTGTGTGTGTGGTTGGGTTGTGTGTGTGGGGTGGGGTTGGATTCAATGTGGGATTATGTCTCTGTATACATTTTCCAGTTTAATGTGTTTTGGGTTGTAATTGGCAGATGGAATGCATATTAATATTTTTTATGTTATTACATGATCAGTTGAAGTTAAAACTCTATTATTTTTATACAAAGCTTTACAAAAGCGCCGTTATACAATAGTATTCTGTATTGTAATGAACGTGGTTTGATTAAACGAACACCAACATGGCCGGCAGCTCAATGTGATGTCATGTGCTGCAGCGCCACAGATTCATTACGTTGAGCAGTTTCAGATTCTAACTGTTCAACAGAGTTGAGTAAAATTGCACGTTGTTGAATTAAGACAAAAAATCCCACAGTTATTACATTTACCAGTGTTACTGCGTGAGCTGTTGTTACAGTACACACCCTGCCTGACAGTCTCAACGAGAAATATTAAAGAAATATTATTTGTTCTGGAGGTTCCTGGTAAAGCCAGCCAGAGTTCATTTGGGTGGCTGGGGATTTAGACGTTCAGATAGCAGCCTAACTGACAGGAGACCGGAGAGTGTTTCATCCCTCCCTGCATGCTGTATGATACCGAGAGGATATTAAAACACCCCCCTCCCAGCCTGTCTGTCTGTCCCTGACCTCTCCACTCCTGCATTCTTAAGTGCGCTTTTCTCCTTCACCGCCATATGGAACAGAACAGATGAGCAGCTCTGATGAATATAATTCACCTCACACAGTGCGTTTTGCATTCCTGTGGGTATGAAACAAAGTGCAGATGGCTGGCTCATGTGATGATGTCCTAGTTGGGAGTAATTATAACAACACACTCATCCATTACCCACCGTTCCTCTACTCATTCATTTACTAGCCTGGGCGTCTTTCACAAGACACACATTTGCCACTAAAATATCATCCCTTTGATTGATGTCAGAAGTGACCTTTGGTTTACGCACTTCAGGGTCATGACTCTTGACCTACCTAAGTTGATGTGGAGGACACTAATAGCCAGATGATTGAATGGCAGCGTGGTCCCCTTCTGGGAACAGGACATTAAATAGGAAATGCTGTGAAGAGGTACCATGAAGATAATCAGTGTTTAGCAGTCCCCCCCCCCTCCCAAAACTGTCAGTCTGGCATTCTACATTCAGCCTGTGAATTGACCAGTGATTTACCTCCCCATTCTACAACAGTGAGTCAGGGCAAAGAAAGGTTTTCTACAAACATTACAGAACGTCAAATCTTTACTTCCTAATTTAACATTGCTGATGCTAAAAACAGCACGGCTTTGCTGTGACAGCAAAAGGCGAGGCAGCGACACATTTGAAAAGAGGAAGTATGATCAGACCCCTGCATTTGGAGGGTCCTTTTGTTAGAAGGGAGCGAATTACGCTTACAAGATAAATCATCCAGCTACGCAGACGGCTTAGACTGTGTACAACCAGATAACGTTGCCAAGGAAACCCTCCAGAAGAACCAATAAGCACTCTCCTCATCTTCCCTCCCTCAGCCCTGATCTTTGCAAACAATAATACCTTGAGCAGGCAAATGGGAGGGAGCTGGGGAGGTAGGCAGCACAAATCCCAAGGTGCTTAACAAATGCCAGTCTTTTCCCTCTCTGTGAGTGAGGAGACAGAATTAATGCCAGTCTTTTCCCTCTCTGTGAGTGAGGAGACAGAATTAATGCCAGTCTTTTCCCTCTCTGTGAGTGTGGAGACAGAATTAATGCCAGTCTTTTCCCTCTCTGTGAGTGTGGAGACAGAATTAATGCCAGTCTTTTCCCTCTCTGTGAGTGAGGAGACATAATTAATGCCAGTCTTTTCCCTCTCTGTGAGTGAGGAGACAGAATTAATGCCAGTCTTTTCCCTCTCTGTGAGTGAGGAGACAGAATTAATGCCAGTCTTTTTCCTCTCTGTGAGTAAGGAGACAGAATTAATGCCAGTCTTTTTCCTCTCTGTGAGTGAGGAGACAGAATTAATGCCAGTCTTTTCCCTCTCTGTGAGTGAGGAGACAGAATTAATGCCAGTCTTTTTCCTCTCTGTGAGTAAGGAGACAGAATTAATGCCAGTCTTTTTCCTCTCTGTGAGTAAGGAGACAGAATTAATGCCAGTCTTTTTCCTCTCTGTGAGTGAGGAGACAGAATTAATGCCAGTCTTTTTCCTCTCTGTGAGTAAGGAGACAGAATTAATGCCAGTCTTTTTCATCTCTGTGTCAGAATTACCTCCTCTATGTTGGTGGGAAGGGAGATTTAATGCCACTGTTTTCCTTAGTGAATGAAGGAGAATTAATGCCAGGTGTTTTCCTCTATGAATGAGATGGGAAAATGAATGCCATTATTTTGAATCTCTGTGAGCAAGGTAGTGGTATGCCACTGTTTCCTTTTTTGTAAAGGGGGTAGTGTAATGCTTGTCTTTTCCAAATCTGTGAATGAGATGGTAGTGTAATACCAGTCTTTCGTCTCTGTGAATGAGGAGGTAGTTTAATGCCAGTCTTTTGGCTCTCAGTGAATCAGATGGTTGTGTAATACCAGACTTTTGGCTCTCTGTGAATGAGGAGGTAGTGTAATGCCAGTCTTGTCCCTCTCGGTGAGAGATGCCAGTATTTGTGCACTTTGTGATTAGGTAGAATTTGTCACCTATTGAGAATGGAATTAAAAAAGGCATTTCAACAAAACATGTTGGAGAGAATGAGACTATGGAATGTATAATACATTTATCTTGAATTCAATGAGAATAGATTTATAAACACCGGCTACATAAGTCAGTGAATCCAATCCACATACAGAACATACTGAGGAAGACGGATACTAAAAGCCTTTTGCAATGAATGTTGTGAACACAGTAATAAGTCTCATTATAATGCCAGTTGATACAGTACATCTACAGGGTCTATTATGATGCCGATGACACCAGATAATTCAAGGACAGCTGAACAAAACCAACACACGGGCCTGTGTGTGTGTGACAGTAATTGTGATTAGTGAGCCAACAGCTCCAGTCATTAGGGTCCATGATTGATTTTAACACAGACAGCGGATCAGATCGATGCGCTGAGGTCCTATCCATTAACAGACACCCAATTATAGCCATGAACGTCCTGCTTCACGGCAGGTAAGTGCTCTACAGTAGTTGGTTTATTGGCCACCGGTCAAACGATCCGCCCCGCCGGCCCACACAAGCCCAGCCGACTCCCGGAGCTATTGATTCAACCAGCAGTAGATCACCATCACCATGACGGAGTGGACCAACTCAGCGTCCTTGTGGTCAGTCATCAGCCCCGGAGAAAAGCCTGGGGGTGCGATCACCGGCTGACAACGAGCGCCGTAAAACACGGGACCGTGATGCGCCCGTGCTTGTCATTCAGCGTTCAGGAGATGGATTGGTGTTAACGTCCAGCGAAGGACTGGCGTCCAGTCCAGGGTTGTGTTCGCCAAGCGGGCTCCGGTTCCGGTACACAAAAGCCAGGGCTTAATGGGGATAAACCCACACGATGTTCGGTCAAGTTAAACATGGGCATTTCAGTATCTGATCCATATGATGACCCTTAAACGTATTTACGCTTCCAGTTAAACAGCCATCACAGCTCATTTGTACCACCGTGTCTATTAGCTGTGACTTGCCATGCAGTTAATTACAAAACACATCAACGAAGGCCGGAAAGTTTAAATTTAATTGGCTCCAAGCCCAATTAAATGTTATGGTCAAAGTTCAGTGCTACTCGGATGTGGAACGTAAAGACAATTTCAGATTATGCATGATAAACTAAATGGACAAAAGTATCTGAACACCCGTCCTGATCATTGAGTTCCGATGTTTCAGCCACACCCGTTGCTCACAGGTGCATATATTCACAAAATCTCCATAGACAAACAGTACAATAGGTCGACCTGAAGAGCTCAGTGACTTGTGGCACTGTCATAGGATGCCACCTTTTCCACAAATCAGTTAGAGGTTTCTTTATCAGTGAAATATCTGCCCTACTAGATCTGCCTCAGTCAGCTTTACTGCCGCCACTGGACTGAAGCAGAGGAATTGTGTTCTCTTGAGCGATGAACCACGCATCACTATCTGGCAGTCTGATGGACGAATCAGGGTGCGGCCGATGCCAGGAGAACCCTACCCACCGATGCATGAAGCCTATCGTAAAGTTTGGGGGAGGAGGAACAGTGATCTGGGGCTGTGTTTCAGGATGTGGGCTAGGCTCCTTAATTACCGGTGAAGGGTCATCTTAACGCTCCAGGATACAAAGATAGTTTAGACAAATGGGTGCTTCCCACTTTGCAGCAACATCATGGGGAACAGTCTTTCCTGTTCCAGCATCACAGCCCCTGTGCACAAAGCGGTGTCCTTTAATGACAAGGCTGGGGGAAGTTGGTGTGGAGGAAGTCAAGAGAGCCGCACAGAGCTTGAATCTACCCCCCTGAGTACCTTTGGAATGAAAATTGCGAGCCAAGCCTTCTCGTCCTACATTAGTGCCTGACCACACAAACGCTCTTTTGGCTGAACGGGCAACAAATCTCACAGAGACACTCCAGAAGAGGGATGGCTGTTAGAGCCTCAAAAAGGGGCAACTATATTAATGCCCATGTTTTAGGAATGGGACGTCCAACAAGCAAATGTAGGTGTGATGGTCCAGTGTACACGTCATTTTGGCCACATAGCGTATATTCAACCCCACAGCTTGGCCTACAGTATATTATTATAATATGTTTGAATCTGCCACCTACATGGCATACTCAAACTGTGATGACAAGATTTTCTTTCAAGCAACTACCCAGGACCGTGCAATACGGGCACCCCATCACAGCTCAGCTCAATGGTGTGAATCAGACAGGTATGTAGCATCGGAGTGTTTCCACGGAGCGCTGCAGGGTTCGGATCGTTGTGCCTCATTGATTGATTATATTCATTATGTGGTTGGAAAGTCACCTGGCGTTAGGGGTGAAAATCACTGTGATTAAGAAGAATTGCCATCCACGCTGCAGGAGGTCAAGCAGGGCCTTTGAGAATATAAACAGTCCAGCTTCTAAGACATGGCTAAAGAAAAGCACTTTAGGACAAAGTCAACAGCTGCGGCTTTAAAAACAAAAGGCTTAAGAATTCTATTATTTCTTTCATTTTCATTTTATTATTTAAAAATACAGCACAAAAAATTCACACACAAAAAGAAATAAAAAAACAGGCTTGACTGCACTATGTGCAAACTAGCCCCCAAAGAAAAATCTCCATACAATATTAGTACATTTGTTTTAAAAGCTACAGTTTCTATAATGTTAGTAGTATTTTTCATCATTCCTTCTGAGAGGGACTAACTCCCTAATGGCTATATACAGTTTGTCAGCAACTGAGTCTACTCTAAGAAAATACTCTATCACAAACCCATCCAGACACCACACACACCTAGAAGAGAGCGGACCGCTTTTCCACCATTGAGGTTCAGGGTTTTAGCTTTGCAGGAGGCAGTGGATGCTGTCGCCAAGGGTGTTAGGATGTACCCGCCACAAGCAGAAGGGCCAGGACTCCGAGAGATATAGAGACAGATAGATGGAGAGAGAGAGAGATCAATGGAGAGAGATAGATGGAGAGATCTACTCTGAACATCTCCACTTTACCAAGCCCAAAACGCACTACCGCACACACACACACACACACACACACATCAATAACCACAAATATACTATATTAAATGCACACTATTGCTTTGTCATTAGTAATAAGCTAATCTGTAGACTGAAGCGGGCTACAGCAGTGTGCCAGAATGGCCCTGAACCAGGGAGACGTCCCCCAGTACCGACATTAGAGGAGACCTGTTTCAGGAGTTCGCTAACCGGGCCCACTACTGCAGACCATCATCCCCAGCGGGGCAGCAGAGTCATGGCGGTAGTATTATATCTTGAGAAAGAGTTACAACATATTTACACACACAACCAAAGCCTTCATTAAGAAAGAAATACAATACATCAAATAAAAACAGCCAATGTGAATAACAAAAATAATGGCCACATGGCCACTTTAAATAAAGAGCGCGTGAATAAAGAAACCTCTAGAACGTCTGAAGGGTTTCCATTGGGGACTAAAGCAATTAACCTCCACTGTGACCAAGTATTGCAATGCTGATTTACAGGGGGTCTAGAAGGAGAATGAACAGGTTACATTTCCCGCTGTTAGCCAGTACTGAAGGTCCATTAGCCTAGCAGCCATACATGTACTGAAGCCAACTCTGACACGCACCACACAACCATAGCTGGCTACAAAACCTCAGAGTGGTTGACTTCATGTAGGAGTTTAGGTTTACTAAAACACAGATCCCCCAAGGCTGGCCCAGTACAAAGGAAGCAAAAAAAACCTTCCCAGTAGATGGAGTTCACTGCATTTCCCGTGATGTTTCACCGACATCTGGGCCATCATGCAATAAATCTCACATCGCAACAAGGGATTACGAACACATGGGAGAAAGTGTTAGACAATCTGGATTAGAAAATGTCCTTTTACCATTTCACACACTGTACAGCCTAAATGGACTGGTAAGGCATTCTGAATTATCGATTTGCCTTTTGGTGATGGTTATATTGTTGGGGTTAAATGTGAATACGGGTTATTACCTTCAAGCCTCTCACAGTGAAGAGGCTGGATGTGTCTGATAGACAGAAGCCAGTAGGAACAAGGCACAAAAAACAGTGATGTCAAAGAAACACACCATCTGGGCTGAACAGAACAACTAACTGGGTTTGCAGTCCAGACCGGAGAAACCGGCCCATAGTAACAAAAGTACATAACCCCCCCCTGGGTGTGGTCACTGTACTGCATTCCTATCACTAAGTATGCAGCTTCTTTCAATAATACTCAATTCCTTACAGATATCATGTAACATACTGTACTGTACATACAAAGATGAATCCTTCATTTATCCTTCATGAACGAACCACTAAAAACATCAGGTGATTCAAATATATATACCGATTCCTTGTTGTTTCAGAAGTTAACAGTAGAGAAACATTTAGGTTTGATGGGTTACCACCATGCAAGGCTAACATAATGGGGACACTGTTTTAAAAAGGGGACATTTGTCTCATTCTACATTTGGCCTTTTTCTTCTTGAAGATGATCCCATGTTTGGCTTAAGAAATAGGGTGTCACATCACTGGTCACTGGCTAAAACACAACATGAAAAAAGCATGTTATAAAACAATCAAAACTCATTACATGAATGTCTCTGCACCAATGATGTTGTTTCTTCACTGTATCATAAATCCATGTTTGCATATTTTTGTTTCTTTTGTAAACAGAGCAATGTACATACATGGATTTAGGCATCGTGGGATAAGTATTATGAAAGGTAGTGCAAAGTTAAAAATATTTAAGGTTCAGTGTTATAGGCTGGTTTGGGAGTAATCTTGTATTTTTCCAGCTGTTTTGGTGGTATTCTGGTGTATTGCCAGCTGGTTTGGTGGTGTTCTGGTGTATTACAAGATGATTTGGTAGTTTTCTGGGGCATTACAAGCTGGTTTGGTAGTATTCTGGTGTATTACAAGCTGGTTTGGTAGTATTCTGGAGTATTACAAGCTGGTTTGGTAGTATTCTGGTGTATTACAAGCTGGTTTGGTAGTATTCTGGTGTATTATGAAATGGTTTGGTAGTATTCTGGTGCATTACAAGCTGGTTTGGTAGTATTCTGGTGTATTATGAAATGGTTTGGTAGTATTCTGGTGCATTACAAGCTGGTTTGGTAGTATTCTGGTGTATTATAAGTTGGTTTGGTGGTATTCTGGTGTATTATAAGTTGGTTTGGTAGTATTCTGGTGTATTATAAGTTGGTTTGGTGGTATTCTGGTGTATTACAAACTGGTTTGATTGTATTCTAGTGTATTGTAAGCTGGCTTGGTGGAGTGCTAACGTTTTCAAACATCCTCAGACATCTACAAGAGGCCATGTTAACGTGCCAACCATCTGAAAAAAAACATAAGGCCACATGTAAACATATGCAAATGTCCCCTTTAATGGGCCAACCCCAGAGATGGTAATAATAGCAGTGTTGCTGCTGTTGTCCTGCTAACATGGAATGTGTGTTGGGGGAGGGGTGTCCTCAGGGGAGGGGGGCCCAGGGTGTTTGGGGAGGGGGCTGGTGACGGTCAAACACAATCAAATATGATTGATCAGTGAACCGTACCCGTCCTCACCCCGTGCCCCAAAACCCTGCCTGTTCTAGGAAACCAGCTAAGAAAATAATCCACCAATCACTACATGTGGTGGCTTAATCACCCCTCCTGTGTCGTTAGCCAACTTTGTCCCAAAACCAAGCTGGACATTCATACGGTCAACTGTTAAACCAGCCAACACGATTGTTCTTAGAGTTGACAAACATGGGTCACAGTTAAACCAGAAGAATGAGCATCTGTAAAAAAGAAAAAGAAGAAACTAAACAAGTTAAGCAACCAAGCTTTGATCGTATAGGAGTAGTCAGATTTAAAAAATAAATTGATCAAAGATTAAAGCTGTATCTGAGTATTGTGGCCAACCCATCTAGACAAGACGAGAGAAAAGAGTTCCTCCCCCAGAAACATACATACAGCACAGCAGTAGAATTGTACACAGTACACAGTTCACAGTTCACACCAGGCCAATCAGAGACCTCGGTCTGCTCACCTCTTTACGAACGGGACCGGCTTGATAAAAAAAAAAAAAAAAAAAAAAAACGTACGCATTTAACTACTTACAAAATCAACCTGCATCTGCATTAAAAAGTAACCACCCTTTCCATTTTTGTATGCAAAACAAAAGTTCATCAAAAGAAATGCATCCAAGCATGAGATGTTTAGTCCTTAGTAAAGAGTGTCTCCCCCGTCTCCCCGCTACACGATGGAGCCGTCCCTGTTCTGGGCAGAGATCATCACCGGGACCCCCCCCATGCGGCTGAGGTTGGGGCCGGACATCTTGGCGGCGACAGGCGGAGGCAGGGGTGTGTGGCTGGGGGGCCGGTCGTACTCCTCCACGGAGGGGATCTTGTCATACTGGGGCTTGAGGGTGTACTCGTGCATGTTGGACGGGGACATGGAGCCGAGGGAGGAGCGCTGACTGCCCACGCTGGTGAAGGAGCGGGCGGTGGACACGCGGCTCTTAGGAGGGGGGACATCCTCTCTGAGACGGGGGAGAAGATGGGAGACATAAGAGACGTAAAGAAGCTTTTCCGCTGTGCCACATTTTCGGAATGGTTACCTTTGCTTCTCACGCAGCGAGAAAGAAAGCAGGCCAACGTGTACCATTATATTAACAAACCGATTAATAATTGTCCTCATCGTCCATTTAGCAGACAGTTATACAAGACAGCAAGTGTTTACTGTCTTGGTCAAGGACAGAACAACAGATGTTTCACTTTGACAAGGTCTTCTACCAGGCAACAACAGGCAATTTGCCTCCCCAGACAGAGAAAGGGCAAAAAGGATAAAAAAAAAAAAAATAGATAGGAGGAAGAAAAGGTGAAGGAGACAGAAGAAGGAAAATGAGACAGACGAAATGGAGGGAGTGAAATATGTATGATTGCTAGAAATAATGAAGGCAGAACTAAATGCGGGACCCCGCCCTACCGGCGACCCCGCCCTACCGGCGACCCCGCCCTACCGGCGACCCCGCCCTACCGGGAATTTGGACTGACACCCACCCCTCTCAGAGCAATTAACAAGCACTGTAGTAACCGGCAATAATCCATTAAAGAGCTCAATCAAACTGAGCCTGAGGGACACTGGCTTTGAATATGGTAGTAAACGGGAGCTGGCCAGCAGACAGCGCTCATTGGGTTAATCCTTCAGAGCAGACAGACAGTGTGAGGCTAGAGAAACACAAAAACAGACAGACAGATGGAGAGAGACAGACATCGGAAGGGGCCCTGCGCTGTGTGAAAGGAATGCTGCGTCCAGGGGTGGGGGTGGGTTCGGGGGACAGACACAGGATCTACAGAACAAACAAAGCCCCCAAACTGATTACCAAAGCCGTTTATTTGAAAAGGGGGGGGGGGGGGGGGGGGAGAAACCGCTGATGGGGCTCCAACCTTTTTCCCGGCCCTTTTCACTGTGTGTGTCCGTGTGGGGGGGTGCTGGGGGCGAGGGAGGTGCTACATGACTTATACCCACTGGCATTTGGATTGCTTTGTTTCAACTTTGAAACCATTCTTAGACGAGCTTTAGAAGAACCGGGACTGTATGTAAGGGTATGTGGGCACGGCATTTCAGATGGATAATGAAAGGAGTCAGCACCTGATCTCGTAGGAGATCTCCTTCTCGTACTTCTTCCTGTGGCGGGCGCGGCAGCAGCAGAAGAGGATGATGGCGATGATGATGAGGGCCAGGAGAACCGTGATGATGGCTCCCGCTATAACGCCTGCCGTGTTAGGGGCTAGAACGCAGACGGAGACAACCATTAAAACCCCTCCCAGATCCGGGCTCCAAGGCCTGCAACACCAAAAGACCACAGAGGGTGTGACCAAGACCGCCGGAACCGGGGACTCACGGGGAGTGATGCCAAGCTGCAGAATACACTCCTCCACACCCACTCGGTTCTTGGCTGTGCAGCGGTAGGTTCCAGAGAAGACGCTGGAAGCATTACGTATGTTCATGCTGCCTCCAACAGGATCTACAGACAGATGGGATGGGGGGGGCTTGAGTAACCATATTACGTTTTATACAACAAAACCACTAACAGTGTGTGTGTGTGTGTGTTACCTAGCACAGCAGTGGCAGGCAGCAGTTTGCTGTCGCTGGTCTTCTCCCAGGTGTACTGCAGGGGGTTGGTTCCCTCTGTGGAGACGCACCTCAGCATCACGTCCTTGCCCTCCTGGGTCGGGCCCTCGGCATAGCATCTGGGTTTAGACGGCTTCACTACCGGGGGACCAACGAATGGATTATTAGAGATGGCACATATTCATACCGAACTAGACAGAAACGCTCCTGATTCCCTAACTGCACAGGTCCCTGGCTAGCTGTTGTGTTTGTGTGTGCGCGCGCGTGTGTTTGTGTGTGTGTGTGTGTGTAACCCCCGTTGCTGCAGTCATCAGCATAATGAGAGCAATAATCAGGGTAATTGATACAGCTGCTGTCATTACAGGTGCTGTCACTCAAGATAATGAAGATCGGTGACACACACTCACACAAGGTAGGCCTGTCTGGAAGCCAAGCCAACGGTCTGCTGGCAGGACACCACATGAGAATTCAAAAGCCAACAAAGCTCCAAATTAAAACCAGGCCAGATTCAAGGCAAAGACAAACACACCAACTCTGTCTGTCTGTTGTAGGCGCACAATGATCGTAGTGGAGAATTCTGAATATTTCTCTCTTTAAACGCTTTCCAAATAAATGAGGTGGAAACTGAGCTGCACATCCAAACAACCTGCAGATGTATATCCACAATAAAGACATCTCCCACACAGATCAAAAAGACCCACAGAAAGTCTCAAACCAAATCCAACACCCAGCAGGATGTGGGACCTGCTGCCAACCAGTGGAACAAAACGTACATTATGTTATTTTCATTTGTACCTTCACTGCTCAATACAATCAAGGGAACATGCAATCACAGTATAACACCAAGTCAATTAAACTTTAGGCAAACCAATCTGTCCAGTAAGGAAGTGTAACCGATTGTGAATCAATTGTCACCTGTTTTAGTGACAACAGGTGCAGGTTCCAAAGAAAAAGAAAAAAAAAGGTTTAGCAGGTGGTGGACACAGACAACCGTCTCTCCTTGTCCTTCCTGACCGAAGCTTCTCTAGTTTAGCATTTTGCTAGTGTCCTTGTTACTACTGAGTCTAAGGCGGTACCTGCAGACCATTTATACAGGTAATCCAGCTCCTCTAGGATGGTACATCCATATGTGTCAGAGCAAGAAGGGTTCTCAAGAGAATGGAGGAGATACCAGGAGTCAGACTGTTATACAAGGAGAGCTGGACAGGGCCATAGAAGGGAATCTACCCAACAGCAGGAGCGGTATCTGCTCCTTTGTGCGAGGAGGAAGAGGAGAAGCACTGCCAGAGCCCTACAAAATGACCTCCAGCAAGCAACTGGTGTACATGCTTCTGACCAAACTGTCAGAAAGACTCCATGAGGGTGACACGAGGGCCCGATGAACTCGTGGGGTCCACACACACTACTGAGTCAGATTACGAGTTGCTGTGATGAAATGCACACAAGTTGGAACAGCCTGCAATTTCAATTGTTTTCTTTGATTTTATGTGTAAGAGACAGACAAACAGCAAGATGGAGACATTGGGAGAAAAACGAAGACAGAGGGAGAGAGGGAGACAGAAAGCAGATCAGGGGCAGGGGCTTAACAGCCATTGTGGATTAACAGCCGACAGTCAGTCCCATGGGACACTGATGTACATAGCAATCTAAAAGACAGGGGTGAAGATGGACAGAAGAGGGAAGGAGTGAAGAGAGATTTAAACTAGTATTGATGGATTGCCGGAGGGATGACTGGGTCTAGGCTGCTCCTGAATTGACTCTGGGGTCAGATGTCCTCATACACTGTATGTGTGTAGAGACAAAAAATACATTTTTAATATCTATTGGAAAGGCAGTTCTACCTGACATTTCAAGGGCTACATTTAGCTTCTCTTGTGATTCCAGAATGATTCATTTATTCGTATGAGATTTTGCAAGATACAAATGTACTTAAGATATTATAGAGTGTGGGGTGGTTGTGGACTGTATGAATGAATGTATTATGAAACACGTGTTGGCTGTGCTGGGCTACGTGCAGCTCCAGACTGGAAAACCTATTGACAGTTGAAGGTAGACTGCTGAATAGCAGAAGAACACAGACTCCTGGCTGTACAAAAAGGAAAGCCGCAGAGACAGAGCAGACTAGGCAGGGCTGATTGGCTGTTTGAGAATCAGATCATGGGAACTTCTAGAGAGTGATTGGTTGTTAATGTGATAGACATATTGGCTGCAACCTTTGTGGTCTAGTGCCAACAACCACAAGTATGTCAAAAACAGAGTTATGGAAGAAAAATGGTGACTAGTTGGTAGGAACTAAGGCCAGGGAGGCGGTTAATGTGAGTCCTAGTAAAATATGCTGATTGGTTGGTTGGGACCAAGGCCAGGTAGACTGCTGATGTGAGACCTAAAAAGAGATGCTGATTGGTTGGTTGGGACTAAGGCCAGGTAGACTGCTGATGTGAGACCTAAAAAGAGATGCTGATTGGTTGGTTGGGACCAAGGCCAGGTAGACTGCTGATGTGAGACCTAAAAAGAGATGCTGATTGGTTGGTTGGGACCAAGGCCAGGTAGACTGCTGATGTGAGACCTAAAAAGAGATGCTGATTGGTTGGTTGGGACTAAGGCCAGGTAGACTGCTGATGTGAGACCTAAAAAGAGATGCTGATTGGTTGGTTGGGACTAAGGCCTGGTAGACTGCTGATGTGAGATCTAGGAAGAGATGCTGATTGGTTGGGAGCATTGCTGACATGCCTGTCCGCCTGCTTTACTGACTGCAGGTGTACTTTCTCCTCTGGTTACCTTCAATGTCCATCTTTATACCAGCATAGACCATGCATACAGACACACAAAGATGAGTGTGTGTGTGTGTGTGTCTGCCAATGCTCCGCGGAGTATTTACTTTCTAGTGACGAGATGGACCTGAAGGTAAACTGCCTAACAGACTAGATGTGTTCCTGTCCTTGTCACGCTGCTCTACTCAACCAGGAATAGCTCTGCCCCCAGGGTCAATGGCTTTAAGGCTGTCAAACCCACTACCAGGCTGAACAACTAAGTCACTATAGACTAAGGCTGAATGAAATGAATTACATATTAAATCACAAGTTTTATCGCAACTACAATTACGAAATGCCAGTCTAGGGTGTAAATAGCATAGATAACTTTTACTTGCTTTTTTATTTGTTTAGTAGATTTCTTTGATCACATTTTACAAGTGAGGCAAGGTGCTTTTGAAACATGAAAGTCTTATTCAAAATTTCTTGGCAGTCTCTGTGTCTAAAACAGTCATATATTCATTTCATTTTATACACTGAGCAGTTGGCAATAGTTAGACAAACATTTTAAACCCTGGAGGAATATGTTCTGCCATACCAAGTCTGTTTGCAGGCACAGACCTTAAAGCTGAAACTTCTAATAACCAAGCTGTCGTTTATGTGGGACAATATCTGTGTCACCAGCTAGTTTAAAACACGTCTCTGCGGGGAATTGCATTTAGAACAAACATTGCTAAAACTTGAACAAAATGACAGTAGCCCAGAAAAACAACATAAAATGATCAGGTGCAAATACTTGTGTGCGCTGTTGTATCCAAGAAACCTACAAAAAAAGACTTTAAAAACTGCTAAGACAGAGTTTAAGTTCACTACGCATAACAGCAAGCCCGGTCTCTTGACAACTCTTCCTCAGTTCTTAGGGAACCACAAATTTGAGAAGTTGATATTGCACCCTTTAATAGACATTATATCAGCATCCCTGTGCCTCTGCATGTCTCCTCAAGGACATGGTCTCTAGTCATGCCAAGTCTCTCCTCAGCCGGCTCTGCTAAACCAATGGAATCATCCTCTTGGGCTGAAAGATAGGCTTACTGATGGAAAAGAACAACTAAAAACATATGTCATGGAGTCACCTTTATGGCTAAATCCAACACAAGTGAATCGTGTCACAACATTGGTTTCTCAAAGGAGTCATGTTGTTAACTATGAAAACAATTGGACTACATCCAGACACGCAATGAAAAAGCCACATGGGTGCAGGTTCACAGTGTGACTTTCTATATTTGACCACAAACGCCACACTGCTGGTCATATGTAAACACGCTGAATGGTTGAGTGACCGGGCGAGTTTCAGTTCAGAGGGAAGTTGTGTCACCCAGCAGCAAGTCTGTTGGCTCAAGGAGGGAAGGTGTTTGTGTTAAGCAGCTGGGGCACCATTATCATTACTGTGGCATCACCATGGATGATACGCTTATTTCACTGGGATGCATGACAAGCACTGAGGCTTAATTAATGGTTACAACAGACTCAAATAAATTAACTCAAAATGTCAACGAACAACTGTGGGGACAAAATGTAAATAACGTTTGCACAGTTTGTCAATGGGCTCTTCTGTTCCCATTTGCAATGGGAATGTGTCACCCTAACAAAGCATGGAGACAGTTGGAAAACAAGGGCAGGAAGGGCTCTGCCCAGGCAAAACAACATCCACGTCACTTTAGGAAACATGGCAAGAGCTTTGGTTAGCTTGTTTAATGAGGGTCAATTATATATAAACCAATAGAACAACATGTGACTATAGTCACATTAAGCAATTCTAAAATGATAAAAGAAATGATGCAGTTGGTCCACAGACTGTTTTACTTTCAAGAGGGGCAGAATCACTCTCCTCTAACAAGCCACAACATTTATAGAATAAGCATTTACTTTTAAATTGTTTATTTCATTTTCTAATAATCTGTTGTTCAGAAAACATGTGGGCTTAGTAGAAAGCAGAAGTTAAGCATTGTCTTATGAACTCACATAATTAAGCAACGAGATGCTTCACATAATTAAGCAACGGAACAGCACAAGACCAATATCAGCCCAGGAACAATATCAAACAGACATAGAAACTATATGGGACAGTCCTGACACCATCCCCTGTGCCGCCATCCCCCAGCTCCAGCCCACCTCCCCCACCTCAGCTGGGGTAGGGGGAACTCCCAAACTGCCCACCCCAGCGGCCCCCTCCCCTCTCACCATAACTCTTACACTCCTGGAGAGGGACGTTAACAGACTGTCTAAAAGACAGAACATGTGGCAAAGCAGCTGAGGCAGCCTCTGTCTCTATATTCACCCTGAAGCATTGTGCTGATCAGCTGTCCCCGGTGTTCACAGACATCTTTAACACGTCACTGGAGACATGCCACATGCCAGCCTGCTTCAAGACCTCCACCATCATTCCCGTCCCCAAGAAACCAAAGGTCACAGGACTTAATGGTCATGAAGTCATCCGAGTGCCTTGTGCTGTCCAGTCTCAAAGCCATCACGACCCTCTCCTGGACCTTCTGCAGTTCACCTACAAAGCCCACAGGTCTGTAGACGATGCAAATAACATGGCCCTTCACTTCATCCTCAAGCACCTGGACTCCTCAGTAACCTATGCCAGGATCCTGTTGGTGGACTTCAGCTCTGCTTTTAATACAATAATTCCAGCCCTGATGCAAGACAAGCTCTCCCAGCTGCAAGTGCCTGAAACCACCTGAAGGTAGATCACCGACTTCCTGTCTGACAGGAGGCAGCACGTGAAGCTGGGGAAACATGTCTCCGATCCCCAGACCATCAGCACCGGATCTCCTCAAGGCTGCGTCCTTTCCCCTCTGCTCTTCTCCCTGTACACAAACTGCTGCGCCTCCAGTCATCAATCTGTCAAGCTCCTGAAGTTTGCGGATGACACCACCCTCATTGGGCTCATCTCTGGTTGGGATGACAACACTTACAGGCGGGAGATTGACCTCCTGGTGAACTGGTGCAGACAGAACAATCTGGAGCTCAACGCTCTGAAGACAGTGGAGATGGTTGTGGATTTTAGGAAGAATCCAGCCCCACCCGCCCCCATCACTCTGTGTGACTCTCCAGTCCTCAGCACAGAGTCCTTCTGCTTCCTAGGCATAATCACATAGGACCTCAAGCACCAAAAAAGCACAGCAGACAACGTACTTCCTGTTTCAACTGGCCAAAGACAATGATGGTGCACTACTACAGAGCCATCAGAGTCCATCCTCACCTCCCCCATCATCATCTGGTACACTGCTGCCACTGCCAAGGACAAGAGCAGACTGCAGCGTATCATTAGATCTGCAGAGAAGGTGATTGGCTGCAATCTACCATCCCACGAGGTCCTGTATACCACCAGGACCATGAGGCGCGCTGGAAAGATTATGGCTGACCCCCCCCCCACCCTTGACACAAACTGTTTCAGCCACTCCCATCAGGCAGGAGGCTACGGTCCTTAAGGACCAACACTTCACGCCACAAGAACAGTTTCTTAATGCATTACATTAATGCACTTCTCTGGACTTCCTTCTTGGACATTGCACGTTATGCTATTTATACAGTAAATGTTAGCAAATTTCATATTTACTGTGTCATTAGTTTTTTTTACCTAAAACCACATACTGTGTTTTCAGTTGTGCTCCATAGCACCAAAGCAAATTCCTTGTATGGGTATAACCTACTTGGTTATAAAGCTGATGCTGATTAGAGTAAAATCAGACCGCTGACTAACTATGGAGTCCCATTCACGCATAAGGTTGGCACTGGAGAAAACGATGAACCTTGAGAAGAGTGAAGAATTGGAAGCCGTCTCGAGTGCATGTCGGGGGAGCTGAGGTGAAAGCAGCCCGGAAAATCACTCATATCCGTAACAATCCGGCACACCCCTCCTAACGTGTTCCCCGGTGGGTCCCACTCACCCATGACGGTCAGGAGCATCTTCCTGCTGCGGATGCCGGGAGCCTTCTTCACCTTACACTGGTAGGTCCCGGTGTCGCTAGACTTCAGACCCGTCAGGTTGATGGAGGCGTCGCCAGTCTTGGGGTCTGCGGAATTGAAGTGGACACGGCCCTTCACTGCAGGGTAGTAGTCCTCATAGGCCCGATCCCCGGAGTACAGGATCACCTGGGGGGCGGAGGGAGAACACCGTTAGAACATTCCAGGGTGGAGAGGAAATCTCTCCCACACGCTTTGGGGTCTGCTTTGCCCTTTCATTGCTGCAGAGCCGTGAAATCACAGAGGAGATTGGAACAAACCATGCCCCACTGGAGTCAAATCAACTCCAGCAGGGGAGAAACACAGAGAGAAAGCCTCCTGCACAAACCTCCATCCGTACTTACCCATGTGGGTCATCCCCCTCCATCAGTCACAGAGCTCAGAGGAAAAGCCAGGAGTAGGATTTAAGGTGGAGCTTGTGGAGATTTTAGGTTTTTCTCATTCCTATTTCTATGACATATCTATGCTTAAGCCGAAACTAGAATCAAGTACAAAACGTTACTTTCTGAAGAACACACTCACACGGTCACACAGACACATCCCATTAGGCAAGATGTTGTTTGTCACTGAGTATCTGGGCTGAACAAATGGACCAAGGGAAAGTGGGTAAAAGACACAGTAAGACCCAGGACTCAATAACAATAGAAGTGGTTGATCTAAGACTTCCTGTTAACAAGTCTATGGCCTAAACTAACCTAACCTTAGCGATAGTGGAAGAATAAGAGATGGAAGTACCAGAAGCCTATTAGGTGGTGACAAATCCTGCTTTATTCAAGAAGAGCCAACCCCAAGAGTCGTACCCCATGATCCAGTCGCCTATATATAACAAATATAAACCATGAAGGGGGCGCGATTAGCAGCGTACTAGACAGAAACCGTTTACAGTCTGTGGACAAAGTTATTCGCCCTACTCCAGTGGACTGTTCAGGATGTTATCATTTGCGGTATGCTTTTGCAAGTGCTAATAAACTAATTGGACGAAACCTTGGACTAATTTGTACGAAGCAGAAGAGCCTGGTTGTTACCGGACCAACGTGCATCCTGACAAGTTAATAAACCATTCGGACTGGGCCAGCACAGAGGCAGAGAAACCAACAGAAAAACACCAAAACCAAAGGGAAACAGGACAGAAAACAGATAGACAACCACCCCCGAGACAGACAGACAGACAGACAACCAGCGCAGAGACAGACAGACACCAGACAGACAACCAGCGCAGAGACAGACAGACAAACAGATACCAGAGACAGACAGACAAACACCAGAGACAGACAGACAACCAGCGCAGAGACAGACACACACCAGAGACAAACAGACACACACCAGAGACAAACAGACACACACCAGAGACAAACAGACACACACCAGAGACAAACAGACACACACCAGAGACAAACAGACACACACCAGAGACAAACAGACACACACCAGAGACAAACAGACACACACCAGAGACAAACAGACACACACCAGAGACAGACAGATGACAGTCATGTAGATAAGTGCCTTTCCAATTCTCCCGTGGACCAGAAGCTCCACATTTGCGGTGCTGGCCATCATAATAACAGTCCAGGTGGGAGAACAGAGGACAGGAAGTAAGGCAAAAGAAAACAAAGACAGAACGGAATATGGAGGACTGTAAGGGAGCGAGGGACAAGAAACCAAAAGACATCAGGAAGGAAGGGGGGCTGGTAGATCAGATAAACAGTCTGACTGTGGGGCCCAAGAAAAAGCTGCCAAGCCAAGGCTGTGAAGCCAGGCAACATCTGATACATATTAGCCACGTAACCTGTAACACATTCCACCGGGATCCTAGGAGAGCACCGGAGCCCTCAAACCAACCTCACTGACATCAAAACATTGGCAGCTAAAAACAACAGAAGGGAGGAAATTAAACTGCCTGAAGCAGCGAGGCCGAGACAGGCAGCACACACACACACACACACACACACACACACACTGGTCTTGTAAATATCGCATGAAAGAATGTGGCTCAATAAAACAAACCCCCCAAAATTCCAAGGGGACCCACACACTTAAGAGAGTCTACCCACTCAGCCAACGGAATGGGAGAACGCCCTGACCGACCTCCCTCAACTGTCCTGTGGCGTGACATCTCATTCTGTTACAATAGCGCAATTTGTGTTTGGGGAAGAAACAAACTTTTGGATTCTTGTGAATTCACATATAAGACATTCACATATTCCATTGTCCCAAATGCGCTGGTTGTTATCAGAAACATGTCTGAGCCCCAGGGAACACACAGCGATTCACAGACATCGCTACAACAGAATTTGTTTAGCATAATTGGCAGCAGTTGCCGAAAAAGCTACAGAATACTACAACCTAATGTTTGTACACCGTTTAGACATCTTCGATCCTACTTGATACTTGTATTTGTATTATAGTAAAACCCAGAAACACGCTTTCTATACTGGTATGGTACTTTTTCGACGCAATCACTGATCCAGATATTCACCTAATTACGAAATAAATGAACCTGGATAATGCATGGGTGAGACCACTGGGCTCCTAAAGTATTGGCGCCATCTCAAGTGAAATGGTATAGGGAGTGTTTTGGCTTGGGCATATAGGTGGCCAACTGGCACACTGGCCTGCATTGATGATGTACCAAATGATGGCTGCAGCAGAATAACTGAAGCGTATAGAAACATAGTCCTCTGTACAAGTACAAGCAAATGCCTCCAAAGTCAATGGACATCACTTCAAAGCACAGCAAAACAATGACCTCAAATCCTTGACTGGCCTAGTCAACTCAATTGAACCAGACTTCTATTAGCGGGAGATGAGTTATGCTGTACACAGGAATATTTGTCTTTAATAACAGTATCATACATCAATGTATTGGTTTTCTTTATTTCTTTCTTTGTTTATTGGTTGCACACATTTCTTTTATTGGTTTCTTCATAGAAACAGCCAGAATACAAAAGGCAGTTCACATTTTCCATCTGTGTTTCACCAAATACATAAGGTAGCCTAATTATCGTTAGTTCAACTAAGAGTTAGAAAGCCAGACAAAGTAAGACGAGGTCTGCTTATCCATACAGCACACAAGAAACAACTTTGCCCCAATATTAAATCACTGGGACAAGAACTCTTAGCGTCACCATTATATGAACAATTATTATGTACAAGTGAGTAATGTTTCAGTCCTGACTGGTCAATGTGAAATGTGCTCACAGAGTTGCCAAAAATATTTAGGCAATATGCAACCCAGTGACTAAACGGAAGCCTCAAACAGAAGTTGAGAGACTTTACGAGTGGAAAAACAGTTGCAGACCTAAATAATAGTTAGAACCAATAATTGGCCCATCATCGCCTTAGAGTAATGTCAGGAGGTGCTACAAGGGGCTGAAGTACAGACCTCCATTATACTGAAGCAGCTGGAGGAGCAGCAGGATAGACGACAAATAGACTATTGAAAAGGAGCAATTTCAAGATGAGGTCATCATCAGGTGACTCGCCTCCACAGGAAGGGAGGTGCTAATTTGAGATGCAAAACACAGAGTCACAGTGGCGTCACCTGTGTACACCACCCTCAAGGTCCCGGTCGGAACGACGGTGTCGTTGCCGTGTCTTTGGGAGAGACGGGCTCCTCCCCTGGCTCTCCTCCCCTGGCTCTCCTCCCCTGGCTCTCCTCCCCTGGCTCTCCTCCCCTGGCTCTCCTCCCCTGGCTCTCCTCCCCTG
>JACXGK010003357.1:27396-45987 GCA_016801125.1 Novumbra hubbsi | reverse complement strand
CCCTTTATCTGGTGATGCATCATCCTTCAACCCCCCCCCCCCCCTTTATCTGTTCACCAGTAGAACCCGGCACAGTTTGGTTTTCTGCCTATGGGGGCAGAATTCGATTGGATAAACCATTTATTGATTTTTAGGAAGGCACTAAAAACGACGGACCGTCTGGAATAGAATCTGTCAGATTTCATTTACTGTTTTCAATTACAAATGAGAGGGAGGAAAAAATATCTGTTTGGGGGCGGGGCTGACGTGCTGCATTCCAAACGGATCCCTGTTCCTTTGTGGAGGCGGTTTGAACAGAGGCCCTGTCACACACCAGCCAAATAGTACGACTCCTTGACGAAAGGTATTGTCAGGTTGACCTTTGGGTGTGCTTATTTAGTTAGCAGATCTAAAAATTACACACAAACACACACTTTTTCCTGTCAGACTAAAAAGTTCCATCACACCTCTGATATGACATTATATCAGAGCTAAGAAAGAGTAGTGACCTTGAGAAACAGACAAACAGACAGACAAACAGACAGTCACAGACCGACACAGACAGACCGACACAAGGTGGGCCTAACCAAGCATGTCTCATTCCACCCTTTATCATATTACTCTCATTAACCCACTTCAGTCACATCCCAAATGGCGCCCTACCACCGAAACAGTGCACTATTTCAGACTTATAAAGACAAGTAGTGCCATTTAGGAATCAGATAGTTCAACGCAAACAGCCAGCAGGCCAATTACTGGGCTGACATTGTCGCGTACAGGGTCGGGACGGCCATTTAGTTTGAGTCCTGAGGTAAATCACCGTCAAGGGCATTGAGGCATTTCATTCAGAGCAGCGTTGACACCAGAACAGGAACGAACAAGCAGACACAGTGGGCCCACAGAATTCCAGAGATGAATGTTAAAGACCCTGACAAGATGGGGTTTCCGGAGAAGCGATATGTCGGAAAGGCGTCTTTTTCCTCCACGTCCCGACACAACCCCAGGCTGAACCCGGGCCGCCAGAGTCTAACTGAAAAATATGTAATGGTCCGGTCTCCTTAGTGTAGCTCCTCCATGTTTGTGAGGTGAATGTGAACAGGTAAGCCTGATCCTCCAACGACAAAGAGAATAATGTCCGGATTAAAACCACATTTCTCATTACTTTTATCATCTAAGCTTATGTGAATACATTTAAGATGGACACTTTTGTCACACCATCTCATTCAAAGCGAAACCACACAATCAGATATCTAACATCCTGTTCCCCAGCACCCTGTCCCCCTGCACCCTGTTCCCCAGCACCCTGTTCCCCAGCACCCTGTTCCCCAGCACCCTGTTCCCCAGCACCCTGTTCCACAGCACCCTGTTCCCCAGCACCCTGTTCCCCAGCACCCTGTTCCCCAGCACCCTGTTCCTGAACTTTGCCCCTCCGACATTCTCCTTTGAACCATTAAAAGCACCCTGCAAACACATGAGTTACAAGAGCCCACAACCAAACATCAACGTCAAGACACGACACCTTGGAAACCCATGAATCATTTAAAAGCGGAGCAAGGTCACAGAGTCAGGATGCTCATGGAAACAGTAACCAAGGCGACGCTGAGGGGCCCCACGGCGACCCTCCGATCAACCGGATCCGAAACACGACCAGCTACTGCTGTCACACGCACGAGCGCGCCCGAAACCCACATCTACCTCCTGTGATTTCACCGGCGTCCGTCGGCGGAGCTCTGAATGGGGGCCACAGTCAGGCCAGGGGGGGGTTACTGTCCACACACCAGGAGCCTTCGTAATGTCAGAATCCAATCAGAAACACTAATAATAATAAAAATAATAAAGCTATAAATTGCACACAAACAGAGACAGAGGCTGGTTTTCCATCGGGGGCCCTGTGCCTTTCCCCCATCCCCCTTAAGCTGTCACTCTCCGCCACTCGTACAGCACTAATCCAGATAACTCCAGATCTAGGGTCAATCACAGCACTCAGGGATAATCAAGTTATCCCAATCCTCATTGGATTATCTTCCCGGGGTGAGGTAGTAGTGTTGATAGAGGACTACTGTTGCCCCCTTAAGGGCCGTGGAACGCTACACACATGGTGGTTTGAACCCTGATTGGCTCCACGCCAAGGGACGTTATTCAAACCTAATTATCTTGGTGAATGATTTATGATAGCAATGAGGCACGGGGGGGTTTAGGTGTGCGGACAATATACCTTGATGACCGTGGAACGGGCAGTCAGCAGGCGTGACGGAGAAGCCCTAGTGCCTCACCGCTGACTCAAGACGGGGGACGGCAGGCGACGCGTCCAAACTGCCAGGTCCCGTTCGGTCTGACTACGAGGAGCCTGACAGTCACACCAACCACATCAAATCGAGAGAAACATCCGGACGTTGTCATCGATCAATTTAAAGGGGCATTTCGCTACACCTGGTGTCCGGCGGAGTGGCGCGGCTCGTCTTCGACGTCGACGGATGGAAACATCAAGGGAGGGACCCAGGTGGTGAACGGACAGATTCAATAACGCGTCTTTCAGATCTGTGCCGCAGAGAGTCTCACTTTAAGACGGAGATTTACGAGCCTGTTTGGGGCTGTTTATTCAAAATGGGCGCCGACTCTCCTCGTCTGGTCCCTGGCGTTAGGACAGAATGGACGCTACCTCCAGCCAGGACTCGCACGGAAAAAGCTCCCCGTCGGGGACGCAAACGCTGTGCGTTAAGGCAGACCGATGGGTCACGTGTGAGTCCATTGAAAAGGGTCCAGAACCGAGGGTTGTCCCACCGGGCTGATACTACCTAGGTTACCAGCAGGCCGAGGACAGTCCCTAAAGGCTATGAGGTCATGAGCTGCTACAGGCTAGAGGCACAACGCACACGCTGACTTCACCACATGGGCTCACACACTGGTGGTTTGTAGCTGTTTCAAAAGACACAACAGCATTGACGATTGGTCAGTTAGGCGTAGTTACTAGGGAGTTGTACTCCACCTTGGCTTGGCAGTTTAAAAAGACACGACAACATTAGAGATTAGTCAGTTAGGCATAGTTGCTTGAGTGTTGAATCTTGGCTTGACAGCCGCCAGCGAGTCTCTGATGGCAGGAGATCCTGTCCGTTTCTTATCAGAGGACTAAACAGGAAAAAAACAGCAGCAATGACGCTGTCACAACCCTGTCAGCACACACCACAGACACACACAGACACACACACACGCACGGTAACGCAAGCACAACAGACACTTCAAAATAGTTAGTCCTGTGCTGTGACAGTCACACATCAACAGCACCAAAATGACAGCTGAGACACGACGAAAACAAACTGAGTGAGGTAAAATGAAAAGGCTATTTGAAAAAACAGCAATGTCCCATGCCTGTGTCACAAATGCCAGCCTATTCCTGATACGGGGCACTACTTTAGATTAGATGAAATATACTTGTCAAAAACCCTTTTTTTCACAGACAGTGGAGAGTAGGAAGTTGAGCAGTAGGGGGTAAATGTATTGTAGTTCACAGGAGGTGGAGTTAGCTGGACCCTGGCCTCAGATGTGAAGCCATGGGGGCAAATGGGGAAAATGTCTTTCATTCTCTCATTTCATATTTCCCATTGGCAGGAGTGTGTATCTGTAATGGTGGTGGAGGGAAAAATAAACATTTCTGAACTTGTCAGCTTTACCAAAGCTAAGTATTTTTATGTCATAACTCTCTTTCCGTTTTGCTAAATCAGAACAGGAACTGAACAAATCTAGTCGTTTTTCACAGCTCTCTCTCTCTCATCCATCTGCAGTAGAAATATAGTGTCCAATAAGTCAATATGTTTGGTACCCTAAATGCACAATATTGAATAACAGTAGGTGAAATACAAAATCATATCCTCTGGACACTTAAGGGTTGGAATAATATTGTAATATGTCACAGCCCTAACATGTGTAGCATTATGTATTTTGTGTATCATATGTGTGTTCATGCAATTGCATTGAATGCAGCACTTTCACTCCAGAACTTCTCATATCAGCTCCCAGAGAATTACAACTCACACCAACCAGAATACTGCTGTCTTCCCACAGCTCTTCAGCCAGTACGCTGCGCTCTAGTTACCCTCCGTTTTGTCCCATATTAGTAACACTATACAATGAGACACACACCACGGACTGGCTCAGATTGAATTACTGCACCACTGAGAAGTTTCACCGGGACATCGCAAATACAATTACTTTTCTGCCGTTGCGGAAGCAACCTAGCCAGACTAACGTGTTGTGTGTCCGCGCGCCTGTCTAAATATGTCGTCGTCAACGGCAGCAGGATTTGTGCATACTGCTGCACATGCACAACGTATTTCCCCCAAGCCGACAGGATGGAAACCCTGCCTCTCCTCGAACGGGGAAACACCCGCAGAGGAGGGAGGGTGAAGGAGAGAGAGAGATAGAGGGGAGGGGTGGAGTACTATGACATAATCATGTGTCTGTGGAACTCCATGATTCTGCTTTATGTGTGTGTGCGCGCACGAGTCTGTGAGTGTGTTATTTTCCTACTCCGAAGCCTGTAGTTCCCTTCCCGCGTATGGAGGCGCGCCGCTCCAGCCCTCACCGCTCACCGCATGCCAAGACAGAACGAGGAGTTCCATTCTGCCGCACTGTCACAGCGCTGGCGTGCTAGACACTGCAGATGCGCAACCACCCCGCGTCTCTGCCGTTCCCAGCCACGATACGAAAGCTGTACCCGGAGGACCTAGTATTCTGATCGATTGTCAAGAAAAACACAAGCCCGTGCCAAAGTCTATTGGAAAACGGGTAGTTCCTGACGGTCATTCAGGAAATCACGTATAGTAAACGATGACTGCGAGGAGTATGTACATGCTTGTCCCTAGCAACACCGGTGTTACCCAACAGCTCTTCGGACTTCGTAAACATTGAAGTTGGGTGGCTCAAATTCCACTGTTGCATTCAAGGTGATCTCGTGCAAAAAAAATGCCCACAACGCATAAACTACATACGGTTGAGGCCTAGGCCTTTAGGCAACAGCGCAAATGGCCATACCAAGGTTGGGACATAAATAATGCAGACATGAATTACCACACAGCGGGCCAGTAGTCGACAGAGAATAACTAAAAACTGCATTGCTACTGTCAAAACAAACGGGTGGGCGCCTGCGGCCACACAAGGTGACTGACTGATGGTAGTGTAACCCCCTTTTTCAACTGTGTGGAATAAAATACTTCGAAAATTGCAATTACATCAAACCTTAAAACAGCTGAACTCTAACACAACCACGAAGAATCCAAAAGAAAACTATTAACGATGCTAGTTAGCGTTACTTCCTTAGCCAGCCCGTTCAACGCGCTACAATCAGAATAGCCCACCGCTTTCTCATGTCCTCCTTCCGCCGCCCTGCCTTGTCCCACACCTCGCTCGCACTCAGGTCCGGTGACTTACCGGTCTTATGTGCTGGTGGTGCCGCTGTGACGAGATAACAATCGCGGGAAGCCCGGTGGCCACAGTTCCGCTGCTCCGGGACAGGAGGAGCAATGAGCTACACACTTTCGCAGCCATCTCTATAGTGAAAAACCTAGCTTGGAAGGCGAAGGCTGCGGGCAGACCAAGACAGACCGTGGCAGGCGGAGGGTGGGAGGGAGGGGAGTCGAGTAGGCGGGCTGCTGGGCTGGGCTACATTACGGCCCAACGCGGCAAGGAATTTCATAGCAGAGGCGGGGTTGCGTTCACCCAGCGCTGTGCAGAGTATCGCTAGCCCAAACAGCTAACAATACTTTCCCTGTAACCCAGAATGAAAGCCCTAACTGACTAACAAAGCGCCGTTTCATAATGTTTTTGTATTTGCGAAAGGAGGAAAGATCTACACACAAAAATCTACATACCTCATATATACATTTTAAGTAACTCTATAAATCCTATAGGGGAATAATTAATCAAAGGTTGGGCTCAAATTATTTTTAATCCAATAAAAGAGAAGGTTATTCCGCGTGCTTTACCTGTAGCTAAAGGTGCCAATTATGTATTATTCGACCAATCAGAAAAATAAATCCAATATACGGAAAGAGAAATGCAGAACATAGAAAGCAACGACCCATATAGGGTATGTAGTGAGTTATGGTCTATCCGCACTTCAAACCACACCTCATTTTGCAATCTCTCTCACAGAGCATTTTACACCATTTTTTACCTAGACTACACGTGTCGGCAATGGCAGGTAATAGTGCAATTGCTGACACACAAGGGGTGTTTTCTTCGCAGAATTCGATCAAATGGAAAATAAGTTTAATGCCATTTGTTCTTGAAATTGCATTGGTTTTCCGGAATAGCTACTGCCCTGGGCCTAACAACGTTGTTCCGAGTATTCGTTAGGTCTGTGAACATAATGTTTGTTGTATTAAGGCAACTAACATTTAAAGGCTGAGTCAAGGAGAATGCACCAGTCAGAATATGTTCTCCTGCCAACTTGGTCTCATCAATAAATGAGTCACATTTATTTTATTAATCCCATGTTACATCAGCAGTTGTCACAAAGTGCTAATACTGATACCCAGCCTGAAACCCACCAAAAGTAAGCAACAACAAACAATTGACGGTGAATGGCTAGGAGAAACTCCCTAGTAAGTTCCAAACTTGAACCCTTGAGAGGAGCCAGACTCATTTGGCTGTGACACGTTAAGATTACAAGTCTTCATGAGCTTTTTGGTCTGAATTAGTATTCATGCATGTTAAGGAGGTCAAAGATGCAGGTGGTGTCCAGAGTCTTTAGGTGGAATCCAGATCAGCTGCACAACCTGGTAGAAAAGGACAGGTTTGACCAGGTGGGTGAAGACAGGGATGACCAGGTGGATGAGGATCAGCAGGTGGATGAGTACAGGGATGACCAGGTGGATGAAGACAGGGATGACTAGGTGGACAAGAAAGACCAGGTGGATGAGGACAGGGATGACCAGGTAAATGAGGATGAGCAGGTGGATGAGTACAGGGATGACCAAGTGGAAAAGGATGAGCAGGTGGATGAGGACAGGGATGACCAGGTGGATGAGGACAGGGATGACCAGGTGGATGAAGGCAGGGATGACCAGGTGGATGAGGACAGGGATGACCAGGTGGATGAAGGCAGGGATGACCAGGTGGATGAGGACAGGGATGACCAGGTGGATGAAGACAGGGGCAATCAGGGGTTTTCAGGTCTGGTCATCGTAATCCAAGGTGCTCCTCAGGTTCAACAAACCACCAGAGAAATTAAAGAGAGCTGCTCATAGATCTAAAAGTATTCAACTAAATCAGCAAAAAGTCAATAAACACCTCTCAGCTGAACATTAATATTATGACAATAATACCTGGTACATTAATTCACATTCCCTGTTAATGTGCATGTTTAACAGTTCCATTGAGACATTAAATGCATACGTCCACAGTTTGGGGTGGGCACGGTTGTGAGAGTAGCATAACACAGCTGTCACTTTGTAGCATAACCAGCGTCTACCTGGATGGCATAGCTTCCTCAAACACAATTGGTGCGACTAATGATTTGACACAGCAATGTGAATGGCGCCAGGCTAATTCCTAGGGCATGCGAGGGGGCCACGCCTAGTAGTTGTTCCTGATTCATTGAAAGGGAGCAGCTCCGCGCAACCGGTTTGTTAACCTGTGACCTGGGGATTCCCGGTGAGCATGGAACACTGCAGCCCAGGAGATAACATACATAGTGGAACTTTATCCTTTAGACACACACATAACTTACAACATATACCATCATACACAACATACACACAAATCCCTACAGATAACAGATGTACATGGGAATGACAGGACAAAATGTATGACAGTGAATGAACCACCCATAAAACATATCTGCTGGCACAGTGCAAGCTTTGATGGTGCTGAAAGGAAAAGCCTGGTTTTTGTACATTAAACCATATGACAAAAAAAACCATTGATAACAGAGTCAACCGACAACGGTTTCCTCTATAAGGAACAATAAGCAACGTGTCTTCCCCAACACAGTTCAAGCTACAAACCGGTTCAGGCCGGTCAGGATATACAGGTGCTTGTACACAATACATGTATTTATTTATTGTATTATTTTTAGGCCCCTTCACATCACGTTATTTATATTCGTACAATATGTTTAAGCAGAAAAGGGCAGCTGGTGCCCCGAGGCTAACTTGTTTTGGGGTTCTAGGGTTAGAGCCCGTGGGGTGATAGGTGGTGTATCGCAGAACCTCCGATTGGATGAGGCATGTCCTGACTGACTCACCCTAACACAGTTTCAAAACAAGTTAGAAAAAACCCTGTGTGAGTATGAAATCGTCCACAGCATGTCAGCTATTTACTCACCAACGAAAGACTCAGAGAGTACTAAAGCAAGCCCAGCAACTTGCAACCTGCTGTAAGTATGGAATCTGATCTATAGCTAGTAAGTAATGGATACATCGACATATGGCTGAATGGAAACAAAAACCTTTTTATTGAAAGCAGCTTTACCTCTCTGTACGCTTTTGTGTGTTATAAGTACTTGTTTTACAATTGTAACCTACACTTCCCCATAGGGAGTTTCTCCTAGCCACTGTGCTTTAACCCTGTTGTTGTGTGCTCTTTGGGGTTTTAGGTTGGGTGTTTTGTAAAAGCACTTTGTGACAACTGCCGTTGTATAAAGGGCTTTATGAATAAATGTAAATGATGATATGGTCTGATAACACACCAAATTGGTGAAACTGAATTCCCTACGGAGGGTGTTGGTCCTTCACAGAGTTTGAGTATATACTACTCAGTAGAGTGAAGGCTGGGGTTCGGTCAGATACAATAAAGGCAAGATTTCAGAGTCCATCCTTCATTACACAAGAGGGTGTGGAGGGACTTTGGCCATTTTCCAAGAATTTTAAAGGACTCCACCTGCCTGTCGTCCTTTCCTCCTTCCTAGTGACATTATAATTTATGACGTTTAACAAACACTTTCATCCCAAGCAACTTACATTTGTCAAGGGTACAGACTGTCCCAAGAAGCCATATCCAAATGAGCTACAGAAGACCCCTATCTTTGATGGGATAAAGTTACCAAGGTCATCTCATAGTGTGAATACTTTAGAGTGAACAGGCAAATTTGAAGGAAATAGGAAAGAAAGTAAGGAAGGAGAGAAGGGAAGGAAGCAGGAAGGGACAGAGGGAGAAGGAAAGGAAGGAGAGATGGAGGGAAGGAACGAAGGAAGGAGAGAAGACGGGAAGGAGACATTTGATGAAAGGAGGTAGTTGACACCAGGCCTCTGTGGTGAAACCTGATCGTTTACTGACCCTGCGGCTCCAGGCTCCGTCCCAAACTAACCTCTAATTCTGAACTTCTGCCCGGGGTATAGGGTTGATCTTGGGACGCAGCCTCAGTGCCCCTTCCCAGGGAGCAGCAGGCTGTCACGGTGGAGAGGATGCAATATAAATGAAATGCATTGTAAGGCTGGTTCCAGGGACCACCACTGCCTCTGCTGATCCCGGGAGTGGAAGTGTTCCTGCCGAGTAACGGTGCTAAAGCAAACCTGAACCTCGTCAGCCGAAACACTGAGAGGGGAACAAGGTTCTAGTGAGTTGAAAATACTGAGAATCCCAGAACAAGATGCTGTCTGGCGATCCGAGAGCTGATGGAAGGTGTGGGCTAGTCTCATTGCATCCGTGCGTTGTAATTAGGATGTAAATACTGTTTATGTTATATATTTGTTTTATGTGGGTGTCTGTGGATAGAGGTGGATCCACGTGGAGTCCCAGGCTGGCCGTTGATCGTAAGGCCAGCATTTCTGACGACCTGCCTGGATGTCCCATGAGGCATAGCCTCAGTCTGGCAACTGTTCAATGGAAGGAAATGTTTTTCATCCATTACTTCATCTCCTCCTGCAGAGTTTTTACAAGGCAGATGATATTCTTCTCTGTTGATGTTTTTTCTGTTAACTAAAACCTGGTAACCGTCAGCTTTGCAGGTGAAGTTGGTTTAAAACTTATTTTACAACTTGGCAGATAAGGACCTTTGGCTTTTCCCAAAAATGTGACCTTTGGCCTTTCTCAAACCCATCACATCGATAGTAGAGAAACCAGGTCAGATATCGTCCAGGGATAGCAGTGTGTTCAGTACAGTGCTGCAGTCTATGGGGTGAAAGCTGCACTGATCTCTAAGAGAAGGAGGATGTTAGATCTTGAATCAGTAGCCATTGGCAGAATGTTGGTAACTCTCACCTTTTTTTAGAGTCGTTTGTGGTCTGTGCAAGGATTCGATGACAGATGGGAGTGAAGCTGGATGGGAACTACTTCATCTAGTGCTTTGGATTATAAGTGCATATTGGAGATTTCTGGTCAACGTTGGGTTTCTTAAATAAGAGGGGCACTGCAGCTGCCTCGAAGATCAGGTTCAGGTCAAGAGTCACCTGTTGATCAGGTAGGTGAAAGTCTCAAGGACGTGGGTATTGGACCAGTGGGAAGTGGTGACGAGGGGTCATTGACGGGAGAGACATACTGGATCTGGGGCTCGGAGGTCGGGCACAGGTCTTAAAGGTCATGCAGTTTGTCCTGAATGTGTCCTATTTTCTTCAAGCAATCAGAGAACCAATTGCACTCCTCAGATGAGACCGCAGGCAAGCGTGAATTATACGCCCGTCAATGAACCTTTCAGATCTAGTCGATAACGGCTGTTCCTAAAGATTCTGCCGATGTTCCGCTGACGCAAGACAGATCTTACCACTCCTGAATAGGTACTCTACCTATCAGGTAATAACATCAATTGATTAGGCAATCCTGTTTCTGACAGCACAGTCTGCATCTGTTTGAGTGGTTATTATGCCTTTAACTTTCGCCTCTGTGGGCCCTTTCTCCCATCAGTTGAGCCACAAAGGACATAATGCACACCCAATGCTCCTCGGTTACCTGAACATAGCATTGATAAGACACTCTGTAACCCCGGTTAACTTCATAAGGCAACCGTTGCGTTGTGAGTGACTGCCCCACACCTCCTAGCAACACGGTCAGAGGTGGTTTTGCTGTGTTTGCATCATGACAGGGCTCAGGATGGCAATGATACTGCAGAGGATGTGAATCTCGATGATGCATTGTGGGTGGTTACAGCGTTTGCAAGCTGTCTGTACGCTGGTGATTTACAAAGGCAGAAGATTCTACACAGCTGTCTCAGCTCCAGCCCAGCTGATATGTGATTATATTTAACTCAAGTCCCGGGGAATTAGCATTATTATTTTTTTCACTGTTTAAATTTAGCTGCTTGCTCAGCCTTAGTACGTACTCAAGCTCACATCAGTAATTAAACATGTTCTACTGGATAAATCGAAGCTCCGTGTGAAAGTCAGTAAAGACTGATGTCTCTCAAACAAAAATGTGATAAAAAGATGTGTCTCCTTAGATGTGGAATCCTGAGTAACATGCCAAAACTGGCGTTCTAAATGCTTTCAATAATGGGAGTTTGTAATTGCCTACAAGAAATGGCAAGACAACCTTCCTGTTTGTGTGATTCAGAGAATTCCTCTCCTTAAGTTGTTATGTAGTAGAGATGTAGTGATAGTGAGTAGAGATGTAGTGATAGTGAATAGAGATGTAGGGATGGTGAGTAGAGGTGTAGTGAGTAGAGATGTAGTGATAGTGAGTAGAGATGTGGTGATGGTGAGTAGAGATGTAATGATAGTGAGTAGAAATGTAGTGATAGTGAGTTGAGATGTTGTGATAGTGAGTAGAGATGTAGTGATAGTGAATAGAGATGTAGGGATGGTGAGTAGAGATGTAGTGATAGTGAGTTGAGATGTGGTGATAGTGAGTTGAGATGTGGTGATAGTGAGTAGAGATGTTGTAATAGTAAGTAGAGATGTAATGATAGTGAGTAGAGACATGGGGATAGTGAGTAGAGACGTGGGGATGGTGAGTAGAAATGTGAGTAGAAGCCTTATGTTTAGGCTTAGGGGTTAGTGCTAGGCTTAGAGTTTAGGTTTAGAGTCCAGTGCTAGGTTCTGGCACCAGACTTTGGTTTAGGGTTAGCTTTTAATTTTAGGGTTAGAGGTCAGGGATTAGGCTCAGGGGTTATGTTTTTAGACTCATGGTTCAGGTTTAGGGAAAAACACATTGTGTTTAGGCGAGGTTTAGGTGTTAAGGCTGGGTTATGTTTAGGCATACAGTTTAGGTTATTGAGGTTAGGGTAGAGTAAGGGTTAGCATTAGGGTCAGGTTAAGGACTAGAGAACAGGGAACTTCTAAAGCACTTTTGTCAGTTACTTAAATAATATGTTTTGACCTAGTTTCACCTTTGTGAATGTGTCATTATCAGTTTGCTGTGCTACAAATGCCAGCAATTCTGTTACTCTTAGCAATCAAAGGCTGTAATCAACCGCTGAAGTGAACTGAGAGGGAGAACTAGTGAGATGTAAACAAAGGGAGTGATAAACGAGAGTTCAACAGGGAAGTCTCACAAAATGATTTCTGGCAACTCGTCTTCGTTTCTCGCCCACAGGGACTTGCACCAGGTCAAGCCTGCAGTTCAGAGAGAGAGAAGAGAGAGAAGAGTGGCTGGTAACAACACGCACATCTGTCATTTCCTGATAAATTAGGCCACTTTGGTGTGCTAGGCGGGACACACACACACACTACTTAGCATGAAACATTCATTCAGGTTGGGCTGTGAAAAACGTCAGTGCATCGTTCCTCTTTTGCCACAGTAATGTGTCCCAAACCCTGTACAGATGAGTAATGAGGCATACCGGACACACACACACACACACACACACACAGGGACGAGGATGTAACCGGGGTAACATGTCTGGCCAGCTGGGCCGGTGTCACTTGATGAGGTTGTTCTTGCCCCGTGTGGGCCGTGTCGATGCATTCAGAGGGTCCCCGGTTGGGAAGTGAGTGGGACAGCGGCGGTAATGTTACTCACACCCAGAAGGAACTAGATCACTATTTAGGGAATTGGGTGCCATTTGCCTTTTTTGCCTCTGGTCTCATTAAAGCCTCGTATTAACAATGTGAAGTGCACACACATTTGCATTCGCATGAGGAAGTGTTCATTTCATGCCTTTTGCTCATTGTGATCAGAATGTGAGCACATTTGCCTGGAGGAGGTTCCAATCTCAGCTCAGTGTAAAGGCCTATTCGGACGACCGGCAAGGTCATTGGTCAGTTCCCAACCAACCGGTATATATTTCACCACGCATTCTCTACTCTAATTTGTCCAAAACAGCACTTTTCAGTTTGATTCCCTTTTTCACATTGTACCTTAAGGAAGGAGAAACTCAAACACTAGTGATCAGGAACACAGGTGAGGGCAAAACCAAAGAACAGGTGTTTGTTCTCCAAATGAGGCACAGGGCTTCAGCATCGAAAGGGAGTGGTGCAAGCCACTTTTATGACCGCATTAGATTACGATTTGATATATATATACATGCTTCCACATAAGTACAGAAACCCCTGAATTTCATCAATCATGCATTTCAGATGTTTGCCTATAGAGTCATCTTGCAGTAACTTCCTATCTGACCTCAAAGATTTATTGGATAAACATCAGGCACGCTAACAAGTCTTGCTAGCGCTACATATATGACAGGGTTATTCTGAGTTAGAAGAAACTGTTCCTGGCTACCATGCCTATATTGATTCAATACCTTGCAGTCTAATCTTAAGTTAGAAGCATTGGTTTTTATAAGATAGTTCACATGTCTGATAGTGTGATTGATTTTCATAGATTTTTTCTGCCTGTTTCTTTGTGTTCACTTTTTGTCTCCTTAATTCATTTTTATTAGTGTAATACCGGGAACAATTTTAAGAGAGACCAATTTGCTTTATCTACCTGTTTGGATTGATTAAATGGCTGAACTGCCTTCAGTGTTAATTAAATGTTGATTACAAATGCTAAACTTTAAACACAGATCTCAACCAAAAGGGCAGAATATGGTGTAACCAATGCGTCTGACCAACAGAAGAAAAGGTCTGCAGAAACGTGCCAAAATAAAAATACTAAAGCTCAAACTAATGTGAACCACATTTCACCCCAAAGAACCACACATCTCATCGCCATACGTGAGAAATGTATCCCAGACAGGAAACGAGTAGTTGAATGAGTAAAAATGAGGAAACACATACAGTCCACACAGGAAACCAGTAGTTTACTGAAAATAAAGAAACACATACAGTCCACACAGGAAACCAGTAGTTGAATGAGTAAAAATAAAGAAACACATACAGTCCACACAGGAAACCAGTAGTTTTCTGAAAATAAAGAAACACATACAGTCCACACAGGAAACCAGTAGTTGACTCAAAATGAAGAAACACATACAGTCCACACAGGAAACTATTGCACATGGGGTTATTGGGCGTCATCCTCAATCAGCTGGGAAAATCACTCTGCAGCGCTCAGGCAAATATTTACAGAAACTCCTGTAGTAGTTCGTCACAGTGTTGGTGCCCAATGACCGTTAAAAAGATTTAATATACAGTATGTTTAAATGTCACGCTGCGTAAACAAAAATTTATGGAAAAGAAAAGTAGTAGTGGCACAAATCAGAAAAATTACTGGCAAACAATACTACTCTGGTGGAGTACCACTACATTACTACAGTACCGCTACAATATTACAGTATCACTACAGTACTACAGTACCGCTACAATATTACAGTACCACTAAATTACTACAGTACTGCTACAATATTACGGTACCACTACATTACCACCACACCACAGTTCCAAAACAGTAATAACAGTTTCAGTTTATGTCCATTACAGTATCAAAGTGCAGAAGGCTTCAATAATACTGTCACCAAACAGTCCAGGAACAGGAACCAGATAGTCATCACTGACAAAGCGGTGATTATTTTCATTCCTGATTTTGCTATTTTATTAACGTCCCAGGATATAGCTGGACTTGTCCATGTTAACATGGCTATTAGAAAAACCTATGCTCTTGAAATTTAAGGGGCCTTTTTAACCTAATTATCATAGTAATCTGACTTCATATCATGGTGAGGCGTGTAACTGTAAATGTAACTGGCTTGGATGCTGTGCAGCTGGGAAATGCAACTATTGGGATGTAGATGCATTTTCAAGTAAGGTGAGACATACACACAGCATTGGTGAGACATACACACAGCATTGGTGAGAAATATACACAGCATTGATGAGACATTCACACAGCATTGGTGAGACATACACACAGCATTGATGAGACATACACACAGCATTGATGAGACATTCACATGGCATTGGTGAGACATACACACAGAATTGATGAGACATTCACACAGCATTGGTGAGACATACACACAGCATTGATGAGACATTCACACAGCAGTGGTGAGACATACACACAGCATTGGTGAGACATACACACAGCATTGATGAGACATTCACACAGCATTGGTGAGACATACACACAGCATTGGTGAGACATTCACACAGCATTGGTGAGACATACACACAGCATTGATGAGACATTCACACAGCATTGGTGAGACATACACATAGCATTGGTGAGACATACACACAGCATTGGTGAGACATACACACAGCATTGGTGAGGCAACAATATGACCGTGCAGGGACCTTGTGACAAATTGGTCATAGTAATGAGGATTCTGCTGCAGCAACGTTAGCAGAGTGAAGTGGGGCTCAGTTTCTAGGGGGAGGAGAGTGGGGAGTGGGGGAGGAAAGGGGAAGAAGATGGGGAGGAGGGGAGGAGAGGGGGAGGAGAGGGGAAGAAGATGGGGAGGAGGGGAGGAGAGGGGGAGGAGAGGAGTGGGAGGGGAGAACAGAGTTAGGAGAGGGGGATGAGAGTGGGAGGGGAGAACCGAGTTAGGAGAGGGGGAGGAGACAGTGAGCAGAGGAGAAGGAGAGAGAGGGGGAGGATAGGGGGAGGAGAGAGGAAGGTGGGGGTAAAAAACAAGGAAATAAAAATCAACAAATATGTGGGATGATTTACTGGAGAGTGACTGAAATAGATCAAAACTGAAGAGAGATACAAAAGTCAAGAATGTATTCACACACTTATAAATATACACACACACACACACACGCGCGCTGAAGGGCTTTCTCGGGATCTTCTTGGTCTAGATAATTGATGTGCTCTTCTGATGGAGAGTGTATTGATGTACGACTAACAGGCTAATATCCTCATGCGCTTCCAATCTGCGATTCTACGTACACACACACACACACACACACACACCCCCTGCACTGCTCCTCCAACATTCTGTGGCTAACCTGTACCAGGCCCAGCGACTCTGAAGCCAACACCTTCACTGATCCCAACCACTTTTGACAGGCTTTCTGGCTGTGGAGTCAAGCAGCTAATTAATGGGTTAAGGGGCATATTCTGCTAATTTGTTTGCACACACAAAGGACAGCCTTGACTGCTGTGCATTGATGGTTAATAATGGATCAGGTTGCAAAAATGACAGAATTTTACAACCGAGGTCAAAGATAAAGAAAACTGTCCCAACCACACAACCACTTGGTTTGTACTTCTACACTTTGATCTTTGTTACTATGATTGTTGTATTGATTCAAAACGGTTGTGGGAAGATAAGCCTTGCAGGTCCCACCACATCCCAAATGGCTCCCCGCTCCCTAGATAGTGCCCTTTTAGACCCGACCACATAGGGGATAGGATGCCTCTTGGGATGCACGCATCTCCCTTCAGCTATGCATACATGATCCATAATCTCCCTGATCGATGCTGTAGCACTCCTCAGAGATTAGCGGGGTTTTTCTCATGTCGACTCTTCTCTTCAATGTTTGGACCGCTGCAGCGTTTCACATCGGCTCGCTCCCATGTGTGGCGCCAGAAGTGCCTGAAGCGTTTCGCCGCCGGGGCAAGCCCGAAGGCCACACCGATCCAGTCACACGCCCAGCTCGGCTTCTGAGAAGATTCATCAAGGACGGTTTGTGTCCTTTCCCAGGGTTTCCCAGGGTTTCCCGTATTCCAGACGTAGTACATTACTCGAGACCACGGCCTTTGGCTGGTCATTCGGAACAGCCGCTGACGGTCCTGGAAGGGTAGAAATATTTCAGACACGACGTGTGCGTGCCTATTTTGGTCCTTTTCCCAACCTCTTTGCCTCTTTCCGAGATGCAGCAGTAATGAAGCCTTCCGGTATGAGCTTACTGCCTGGTGTGTGTGTGAGAGTGTTTGTGTGTCTTCAGGTTTCACTATCCCGGTGCAAACAGAACTAAAGGATGCTGGAGTAAAAAGGAAAGAGCAAATGCAAGGAAATGTTTCTTTTCATGTATAGGGGTTATGTTTAGGTTAGAAGTTATGTTTGGAGGTTGGGGTAAGAGGTTATGGGTTTTTGTTAGGTTGAGGTTGAGGGTTAGGCTTTAGGGCTTAGGCAATCAAGTTAGGTTATTGGGGTTACGGTTAGGCTTAGATTAAGGTTCGGGATAGGTTTAAACAGGGCAAATTGATTTCTGGGTCAAGGTTAGAACTCAGGTTCCCAAGAGGATAGAAAAACAAATGTTTGTATCTGCTTATTGCTGCCCACGCTAGTCTGTTTGAGTAATTCTGTGTACAAACTAAAAACAGCTATAAGCCTCAGCTTAAAGTCCCTATGCACTCTTTATAATTGGATTTTAAATCAGCACTTTATGTCTAATACGTCAGAGTGTGTTTATTTTTTCTAGAAAACGTTTAACTTGAAAATATGTACTTTAATAATGAATTTCCTAGTCAACTCTCCCTGTGTGGTCTTTAGGAATCCAGTTCACGTGGTTTTTTCATGACATCTCCTACACAGAGGAGCCGGCCCGTGAAAAACAGACTATTTTTCTCCATGGAATCTCAAAAGGAGCCTGAAACAAATAAAACCCCAAACATTAAAACCAATGAATAAATCAATTGGAATGTAATCTCATCACAAAATGAATGGCCACCTTGAAATAACAGTAATGTTGCCGGCGAGGGAACAACTCTGGGCGTTGATGATTAATCCGCCCAACTTCGATACCCCCCCACCCCAGCCACAGGTCGCCAAGGCCTGCTGGGCCAATGACAAGTAATCACAACCCTTTCATAAAGTTTGAATGTTATTATTATCCTAAGCCAGTGAGGTTGTTATGGGTGTTCCAAATGTCAAGGGAAATGTACCCTCCTACCAGAATGACTCCAGCTACGGTTTGGAAAATGCAACAGCCAATAGCCTCCCTCATACCGAAGGATCTGAGGTAACACTTCATACGGGCTACAAACACTGGGATCAGACCGATCAGATCTCAATAACTTGGCGTGACATGGACTGGAGCTCAGATGAATACAGACTGACACATAGTTTCTAACCAGTGGCCGCCTATGATACAGTCGTGATGGAAACCTGTGTGGTGGAAGGTTCTGTTACCCATAAGTGAACATCTCACCCAACATTGAGGACAGGACACCAGCATATCAGGCAAAGGCAGCTACAGCAGCAGTGGACGGGTCTCAGACTGCAGGGAAACTCACTGTTCTGGACTGGTCTCAGACTGCAGGGAAACTCACTGTTCTGGACTGGTCTCAGACTGCAGGGAAACTCACTGTTCTGGACTGGTCTCAGACTGCAGGGAAACTCACTGTTCTGGACTGGTCTCAGACTGCAGGGAAACTCACTGTTCTGGACTGGTCTCAGACTGCAGGGAA